>JAAGNO010026739.1:24039-50629 GCA_033439905.1 Ceryle rudis | reverse complement strand
GAGGGAGCGTGCGGGCCCCGCGATCGCCCTGGCTCGGCTCGGCGCGGCCCGGCCCGGCTCTAAGGGCTGGGCCCGGGAAAGGGCGTCCTCGCTCAGAGCGGGGCCTTGAGAAGCTGCGGTCTCAGGGAGGTCAGGGCTGTTCCCTGAGGCTTTGGCCCCCACCGGCTGCAGCCGTGGGGGGCGTGGAGGTGTCAGTGCCTTCTCGGAAGTGGTTTGCGCCTAAAAGCGGGAGCCTTTGCTCCGTGCTGTGGGAGAGGGGGCAGTTCTGCTCATCATCTGCAGGAGAAGAGGGTACCCGAGCAACTTGCTCTCCCAGGCAAAGCTGACCTCCTCTCCCACTGTGCCCGGTTCCCCGGGATGAGCCTGGTGTGGTATAACGGCGTGTTGAATTCCACCTCCTGCCTCCCACAGTAGCGCAGAGGGAGCTAGAAGGAGTTTAGCCTGATTTTTGAGAAGAACTTGCAGGACCAGGAGTTAGAAATCCCTTCTTTCTCTTTAGCCCCAAATCAGCTGAGTGTCACTTTGTAAGCTGTGGTGTCAGGCTTGCTGGAGACAGCGGTTTGTGGTCTGAAGTGCTGATGGGTGTCAATGGTACTTGCTGAACCTGGCACGCTGTTGTTGCTGTGAATATTGTGCCTGGGCACAGGTGGTGGTGGTGGGGTTCTCCCTTTTTTTTTCTTTCCCTTCGCAACTCATTAGCAAAGAGTTTAATGAGCTACTCAAGATGGCCGTGTGTATAATGTTTTACCTAGTAAGCTACCTGTGGCTAGGTTCAGAAGTACTTATTTTACAATAGGGTAGAGTAATGGAGTGGCTTTTCAACATGCTATTCATTAAAGTTTGTGGTCTTCCTCACGCTCACAAGTGACTTACTGGTTGTGTTTGGGTCTATTGTTCCAAATGAGTTTCTGGATTTCAGTCTCCCTTCTTCTGCAAGCTCATAACGACAAGAGTTGATATTTTCTGGACTGTATCTATTTCTCTTTAGCCAGAGGAAAGAGAGGCTAGCTGGAGCCATGGGTGTTGATCAACAAGCACCAGAGAGGAACTGAGACCTCATATAGTTTTTTGGGAGAGGAGTGGAATAAGGCAGCTGCAGGTGGTGAAGCTTTGGGAGCAGAGGCTTTTGCTGAGATGGTTGGGTGGAAGTGGAGGGGTTGATGTACGTACGGTCAGTGAACGGTTGCTTTTCTTTTCAGGGCATCTGACTGGAAACTGGACCATCCGGACTGGACGGGGCGGCTTCGCGTCACCTCCAAAGGCAAAACTGCGTACATAAAACTGGAGGATAAGGTTTCAGGTAAGGGAAAGGCTGTGGCTTGACAAGACAGTGACTGTGGTGGCTGCTTATGAACCTGTGCTTCTAAGCCTGCGCAGATCTGTGCTTGGCAGCCCCAGCCATGCTTTAGCAAGGTTGCTCTTCTTAATGCCCAATTCTTTGTCTGCAGGAGAACTCTTTGCCCAGGCTCCTATAGATCAATACCCTGGCATTGCAGTAGAGACTGTGACAGATTCAAGCCGCTATTTTGTCATTCGAATTCAGGATGGGACCGGTGAGTTGAGGGATCACGTATGTAATGAGCGTTAGAGGTGGAGGAGACAGCCTGGTGGAGCTGGGTGTATGCCAGGTGAATTGAAATGATGTTGGGAGTGCTGAAAAGGCTGTGTAGTGTGACTGGAGGGGTAGGAAGGCAAGGTTAACAGAGGAGGGTTCTCTATACTGCCCAAATTCCAGGATCTGGGAAGGAACATTCAGTCTCTGTGAGCGATGGATGGAAAGAAGGGTGCATCCTGAAGGCTAGGACCAATGAACTGCTGTGAGCCGCTGGTGTCCAGCTGCAGATGTGTCAGGCGGAGGTAGCATGGAGTGGTTTAGGAGAAGCAGAAGGATTTTGGAGTGAATGAACACAAGGGCCCATTTGCAGGGCACCTCCAATGATGACTCCTGTCTCCTTGCTAGGACGAAGTGCTTTTATAGGCATTGGCTTCACGGATCGTGGTGATGCCTTTGACTTCAACGTCTCTTTGCAGGATCACTTCAAGTGAGTTGTGCTTTTCTGGAATGCTGTTTTTCCTCTGGCCTGTAGAACGTGGCGGGTGGTGGTGCATGTTCATTTAGTGCAGGCTTCCATGGGATGATCTTGAAGCCCTAGTGTGGCTCCATCAGGGACACTGGCGCGTGTGCCGCTAACCATCACGTAAGCTGAGAGTCTTGCAGGGTCACATCTGCTAAGTCTGAAGCTTAGGTCCTGTAATACTTAAAGAGGTGCAGTGTTAGACAGTCTCTTGGGTTTGCAGTAGTCCCAGCTTTTTGTTGTACTACACTGGGAGTAGGGAGGTAGCCAGTTTGACAAGGCAAGGTAGTTCTTCAGCGGGATGGGGAGAGGAACCGTGCAGGTTTTGGAAACTCTGTCCCCCTTGGTCACAGGTTCTTAGGTCTTTCTCTCTTCTTTTTTTAGGTGGGTGAAGCAGGAGACTGAGATCTCCAAGGAGTCCCAGGAAGCTGACACACGTCCCAAATTAGACTTAGGGTTTAAGGAAGGCCAGACCATCAAACTGAATATTGGGGTAAGCAGCCCAGTTTACCCTGCTTCTTTCTCTGTCATGCCCATAAGATGCTCTTCCTCACTTGTCCTTTCTTTTTATACAGAACATGATGACAAAGAAAGGAGGAGCAGCCAAGCCTCGTGTGTCTGGATCAGGAGGCCTAAGCCTGCTGCCACCTCCACCAGGAGGCAAAGTTGCAGTCCCCCCTATACCTCCCCCTTCTTCCACAGCCATTGCCAACCATGTCACACCGCCACCCGTGCTGAAATCCAGCAACACAAGCACTGCAGGTAAGCAGCATAAAGCAAACTGTCTGACACCGGTAGGTGCACAGAGAGGGCTGAGGCCTGCTCCAGGGAGCAGGAGTTCAATCTACTGCCACCACTGCCCTGTGAGACATGACGTGGCCTGAGGGCTTTGCTCCCTTTGACCTAAGGATCTCTGTGCTTACTTAATACCTGCTTGTTGCTCTTGCAAGGAGGACAGCACTGTAGTTCCTGTCCTTGCAAAAAGGAGAAACCAAGTGACCAAAACTATCTGGGGTGGGTATGAAGTCCAAATAGTTGGATTTTTTTGAACTTGTATCTGTTTTAGGGCCATGGGCAGAGCTGTGTAGGGTGTCCAGAAAAGTACTGCATAGTCACTTGCTTTCTGCAGCAAAATATAGATAGACTTTGGTTGTTGTTGAAAGATGCAGAAAAAGCACTCCTGAGTAGGATGAGAGGAAGATTTTGCTGTGTCTAGCATAAAAATATATGAACCTGGTGGAGCAGGTCCAGAATTGGGCCGTGAAGGTGATCAGAGGGCTGGGACACTTCTCCTATAAGGAAAGGCTGAGAGAGTTGGGCTTGTTTAGCCTGGAGAAGTCTCCAGGGAGACTGTATAGTGGCCTTTCAGTACCTAACGGGAGCTTGTAAGAAAGGTGAAGACAGACTTTACCAGGGTCTGTAGTGACAGGACAAGGGGCAACGGTTTAAACTGCAAGTAGGTAGATTTAGATTGGATATAAGGAAGAAATTCTTTACGAAGAGGGTGGTGAGACCCTGGAGCAAGTTGCCTGCAGAAGTTGTGGATGCCCCTTCTGAAGCGTTCAAGACCAGACTGGATGGGTTTTTGAGCAACCTGATCTAGTGAAAGTTGTCCCTGCCCATGCCAAGGCGGTTGGACTAGATGACCTTTAAAGGTCCCTTCCAGCTTAAACTGTTCTGTGATTCTGCAACAAAGAGGTTGCTGCAGTCTTCTAGATGCTGTGTACGCAGAGCAGAGTGAGAAGAAACCACAAGCCTCTGAACAGGGCTGGGCTCCAGCGCATGATTTATACTTTTAAGGTGATGCCTGTTTGGCAACTGCTGAGCTTGGGCTGAGTCCGAGCCTTACATCTACTGAGAGAGGCAATATGTCACAGATCTGCCAGTTGCTATGCAAGGTGGAGACCGGATAGTTCTTAAAGATGATGTACCCCTGCAGCACGAGCTGGAGGCTCCGTGCGTATTCAGCAAAAGCAGCTGCTGTTGTAACAAAATCCTTAAAAAGTCCAACTTCCTTCTTCTGAAGGGGAAGCTGGAGTCCCTGCAAGGATTCTCTGCCCCTGCATCCAGCAGTTTGTGTAAGGTGACAGATTAAATGCCTCTGCATTTTTCTTCTTGATTAGCTTGATTTTTATTTTTTTTTTATTTCTGCTGTAGATATTCTATTAGATTTAGATGCTCCTGCATCTGCATCCAAGGCACCAGCATCAGCTACCACAGACCTCTGGGGAGACTTCAGCACTGCATCCAGGTAAACTGTGGCCAAGGGTGCTATACACAAGAAGAGTAGTGTCCTGATGGGCACTGGAAAAGCTGTAACTTAAGAAGTCTCATTAGATCTGCTCCTTTGATTTTCCTTTCTTTATTCCAGTGCTGTTCCCAATCAGGCTTCTCAGCAGTCCAACTGGGTCCAGTTCTGAATGGTCAAAGCAGTGGAGTGGGACAAACTGATGACCAAGAGGCTTTAGAGGCACCAGATGGGATCAGAAGGGGCACAGACCTCTCTAGTCTTCAATCAAAAACAAATTGGGACAATCCTTCCTTTTTAAACTAGATCTTCATTTCAGTTAAAGGTTTCTGGGTTTGATCCCACAGTGAAACCACTGCACCTACAAAGAACATGCTGACAAGATGGGCAAGGAGGAGAAAGGTAGCCTCATCTCTTCCACCCACTTGGCCATTACATGGTACATCCTAGCTCTTTTTCCCTCTCTTTCCATATAGGGAAAGCAAGAATGCTGAAGAAGGTGGGTATAGGAGGAGTCTGGGTAGGTGCCTCTTGGGTTCCTTGTCCTTTAAATTTCCTCTGATTAGACTGTTGCTTTTTGTGGCTGCTTTCAGTAGTAACTTGGCTCTCTGCAGCCTGGCCTGCAGTGCTGAGGACAGCTGCATTTGGCTGCAGCTTGTAAATGGAAGCTGTAAAGAGATAGGTCTTTTCTCAACACAAAACCCTCTTTGATGAATTATGTCTGTGGTGAGGAGTCAGCCTTCCCATGCACACACTACTCTTCCTCTCTCTGTTGCAATTCTTGATAGTGCTGGATGTTCCTGTGCTCTGGTGGGAGGAGTTATACAAGTCCTTGAGTAGCCCTGCTGCCAGTTTGCTGTAGCTCCAGTGCAGCTCATCTTGAGGCTCCTTGTTTGGCTTGCAGGTTCACTAGAGGAACTTCTTACAATTTCACTCCTTTTCCCCTCCTGCCCAATGCGTAGGTCTCATTATCATTGAGAGGTTTTTAACTGGAAAAGAAGTTGTTTGGTTATTTTTTTTTTAATTGTTTTTTATAAGGTGGTAGTTACTTGCACTAGATGACAACCAGGTCATCCCACCACCAGGCATTTTATGTTCCTGTGTCACTATCCTGAGCCCTGGCCTTGTGCTGTGACTTGGCACCATGTTACAACTATTGCATATCCATTCCACAGAACTATGGTGGGACAGTGGATTATTCTCTGGTGAAGGGACAATCTCCCCTTTTTCAGCTCACACTTAAGTGTTTTGGCAAGAAATGTACAGCAGGCTCCATCTTGAGAACTGTGGCATTCTACCTATGTTCCTTCTCGTGGCTTTTCTTTCTTAACCTCAGAAGAAAAGTGATGAGAAGTAACACAGGGATGTGAGCTGCTTATTGTAATGTGGATATATATATTTTTTTAATTATTTTTAATGTGCCCCACGCTCACTCTATTTCCTGTGCGGTTTAGGGGGTTAGAAAGAGATAAAAGGCCCTTACTCTCTGCTGTTCCCTTTGGGAGGATTTCCTTTGATCTGGACAGTGTTCCATCTTCAGCAGCAGGGGATGTGATGTGGGCTGTAAGTCGGCTGATGACTGTGGGCAGAGCCCGTGGGCAGGCTGGAAAGCTCGCAGTGCTGGCCACCTAACCCTCCCTGAGTGCTGAGAAGCCAGAACACTACCTGGAAAGGTGGTCTCAGTGACTCTTCTGCAGCTGTACCCAGTTAATAGAACACTAGGGAGTTGGTACTTCACTGGAAGGCTTCTTCCTGCTCAACCAGCAGCATCACTTTTGTAACTGGGATGTGCTCTGCTAGCACATCTATGCAAGTAATTCTTTCCCTTTGGGCAAAGATTTCCTGATGAGGCTTTTAAAAGAGAATAATTAGCTGTATGCACCTTGTACTTGCAAAGAAAAGAAAAAAAAAAAGATCTCTTGTCCTTTTTGCCTTCTTACTACACCGAGGGCATTCTGGAGACAAAGTTTCACTTAGACCATTCCTCTGGGTAGCAAAATTCTTGAAAATAGCTCTAAAAGTGTTGCAGTTCCATTTGTGGTAGTGAGGACCAGACTGCTCTTGGATGTATTTTAAGTAGTCATTTAATCTTGATGCCCTGGCTCTCTTGGTGTTCTCCTTGCTGTTCTTCCCCTGCCTTCATAGCCACTCCCGCAGTCTCATTGTACTTCAGCTCCCTGCCTCCCCAGAATTTGTGGGTGGCTATAATCTGCTAGCAAAGTCATGGATTCTGCTGGTTGGCTTTTTGTTTTCTTTTTTTTTTTTTTTTTTCCTGCTCAAATCGTGAGGTCCTGTCATTTCAACTATGTATCCATTCCCCAAACCAAGGAAGTTCATGGCACCAATTAACAACTAACTAGGAGCCTCTTCTGTATTGTCTTAGTATTCTGAAGATAATATATTATGTATTTGAAAAGCTGAAGAAGCAAAAATTAAAGATATATGTATATAAAGCATAAGATGTACTGGTGCAAATGGTAATTAAACAAGTGATATTGGGGAAAAGAATGTAATGAGTCTTCTAAGTTGGCAAATTGGTGTTGCTTTGGAAGCCCTGCAGATGGAAGGTGTTTTGTCTCCAGCAAGATCCTAGTAGCCTACTTACCCTTCTGCAAGTGTATTACGGCCTGCAGACTGGACAAGAGCAACTTCAGGAGCGAATGGGTTCAGGCTCTGGCTGGGCAAAGAAGTAGGAGCGTGGAAGAAGGACAGAAGAATGACCTATGGCTGTTGCAAATGAGGTAAAAAACCCCCTCAACCAGCAAACCAAAAACCAACATGGAGATTGGCCTGACTGTAGGGCGATGTATGATGTATGATGCTTGATAAGAATGTGGATAAAATTAGCAAGTGAGAAAATTTAGTTGCCCTGCTATTTAGCATTTGAGCCATGAGAGGCTTCCACACCCTGCAGATGTCTTCAGAACTGCTTCTTGCCACGTTTGTAAATAGCAAGTGGCCTCCCAGCTGACTGCAGAGAGAAACAAGCTGAGCCAAGTGGGCCCTTTGTCAGGGAGCAGCAAGGGCAAGTGTCACAGTTTAGGGTCCGGACAACCCACTAGACCTGTAACAGCCGGTCTCTGTTAACCCCCCTCCCTCCCCAAAGGGGAAGAAAAAGGGAATGAGGGAGAGAGACTCAGCCAGTAGAAAAGGAAATTAAAACCGCTTTAGGGAGAAGAATAATAATAGTAAAAATGGAGTATCTACAAAGATAGAGAAACCAGTATCAAACGCAACACCACCTCACCCCTCAACAGCAATTGTCACTGTCACCACTGTTGCTGTGGAGCAGGTGCTGGGGAAGTCCCAAACTGGGCAAAGCCGCAGATGGGAACTGGGCTCAGGAGCTGGATTCTGATGTTGGATTCAGGTACCACTCAGGTTGGGATTGAAGGCAGAATGGACCGAGTCCTCCTTGGTTGTCAGCCATTGAAGAAGAGAGGAAGGGCAAAGCAGAGCATGACCCTTATGATCCCTCGGCTTTAAACTGAGTATGACATACAGGGGCTGGAATCCCTTGTTGGTCAGTTTGGGGTCACCTGTCCTGGCCGCTCCTCCCTGCAGGTGCAGCCCTTTACTCTGCACCCCTAACGCGGTGCACGAGATCCGGCAGTGACCTTGGTCTGCACACCAACCCTTGGCAGTAACTCTAACCATGGGCTGTTGTCACTGCCAGCAGCAGACACTGCCTGTGAGAACAGGCTGCTGACTTCAGACAGTGCAGTGAGTTAGAAGAACTGAGCTGAAAAGTAAAATCACTCAAACTATGACAGCAAGCTGGAAGCTGAGTCACATCGAGGCAGGCAGGGGCAGCGGCCTTGCCAACTAAGGAACAGTTCCACAGTACCTCAGCAGAAAGATCAAAGCAGGTCAAGATGAGGACCTGGATCATCAGGGTACACGGCCAGGCACGGGCATGACAGCATTAGCTCAGGCAGGGGCCAAGGGTAAGCTGAGGTAAGCTTGCAGGTAAACCTTGCTGAGGCTTCTCAAAGCCAGACACCTCTCTTATTATTTAAGCTGAATCTCAGTCTGGGCAGCCAGTCCCCCAGAAGGTGGAGAATATGCTCAGGGCCCTGATGTTCTGTCAAGCCTGCTCACAGCCACTTCTTGCAAAGCTGCACTTGTTTGGTGTTCCTCTACCAGACTGTGAAGCTCTACATATGGTTGTGTTGAAAGTACAACAGAAAGCTTGTGCCCTGGGTAAAGATGAGAAGTCAGCTGTTTGGACCACACCATTAAATGCTGATGTCATTGTCAAACATTCCAGCATCTGTGGTGGCCCAAAAAAGTAATATAAAAAAATCACTACTTTCTTCAGATCTAGGAGCAAAGCTGTTGTCATGTTTTGATGAATAGGGTGGGTATGTTGTGTAGGTCCTGGCTGGGCAGAAGGTGGAAAGTCTTGTCCATGAGCTATGGTGAAGCTTCTCTGACTTTTTAGTAGGTACTCGCAGCAAAAAGTGTTGAATAGCCTAAGAGTATTTCTGCAGAGGAGGAGGGTTTTCAGGTGAGGGGTACCTGAGGTAGCTGCCAAGATATAGTCTTGTTTGTGCATAGAGAACTGGGAAACAGTATATGGGGGAGAGCTTAGTCCTCTCTGGGGGTTTTTTCCAGTCGCCGTGAGGCCTGCTAGAACTCAACAGCTTGGTCTGTCTCGTGTAAATCCTCCCACTTTTCTCTTTGGCAACCATCAGGAATAATCTTTCCATCCCCAGTGGGAGAAGCTGGCCAAGGTGGTAATGATTTGGCCTGTGACTGGACTGGCTGAATCCTCCCATCTTTTCCTGCACTTTGTTGCCAGTGGTTTCTTCTAATGCAGCAGAAGCCAGTATTCAGGCTGCTTGGTACCTACAGTCTCTGATGCTGCAGATAATAATGTTCCTTAGGTAAAGGATTAAGGCCAGGCCTTTAATGTGGATCAGCAGATCAAACTGAGCAATACCTCCTGAATATTTATTATGTTCCACATAACAGATCACCTGGTTTCCTTAGGCAGCTGCGAAGAGCCACCCTGAGTCTGAGAGGGGCAGTGGTCAAACGGGGAGAAAAGTTCATGCCAAATGAGAGACAGACTGTAGCATGTAGAAAAAGTCAGGAACTAAATACTGAAGGGAAGATCCCCCTTTTGTCTGGTTATTAGTTGTTTCTTTTGTGAGAGATGTAGTTGAGGTGGGATTTGAGGGTTTCCCTTCCTTCCCACAGCTGTGAAACAGGAATTTTAACTGTTCCTACTGCAGCCCCATGATACAGATGGCAGACCCAAACTTGCTAGCTTTGACAAAGCCTTGATGCTGTGTGGGACTCCCAAAGAAAGGGAGAGGAAAAGTTGTCCGCTGGAGGAAATGAACAAAATGAAAACCAAATAAGAAGCCAGAACTGCCAAAGTCTTCCTGAATTTTGATGAGGGAACAGGATCTGAGCCTGAATTTATCCTGTTAAATCAGCATAAACCTACAAAGGTTGGGGGCAGACCAGCCAGGTAACTTGCGATACCCTGCTTTCCCTTTTCTTTCGCAGGCAACCTCTGTATGTTGGGACAGAGGCAGCTGGCTGGCTTGAGAGGCCAGCTCTTTAATCCTTGAAGCAGCTTGAAGAGATATTCCCTGAAGGAGGCAACTGCCTGTAATTTGCAGCCTTTGTGTTGAGTCTTGTGGTTTAGGGGTGTGAAGAGGTGTGGTGCTCCCCTGCCCTCTGTGACCAGGGCTTGCAAGTTCAGTCTCACCTGTGACCATGTGCTGCCATCTGCTGCTGAATACTCCCAGACCTGAGGAGCTTCTAGCAATCTCTAAGCTCAGCCACCATCTCCAGGGACCGGCTGGGCCCCCAGCAGTTGGGAAGGGTGGAATGCAGGCAAACATCACCTAGGACCTGGCTAACACTGGTGAAGTGCTCTTTGAAAAGAAATAGCAGCTGGTCTCTGTCAGCAGCAGCATGCTGACTCCTGGGTTAGCTGCCTGTGGTGACCTCCCCCTGGCCAGGGGAGGGTTGTGTCTGGGAGGGCTGGGGGCAAGGCCTGGACCTCACCAAGAGCTTGGGTGAGTCCAGTTTAAAATCGACCAGGACAGCTTTGGGTGACAGCAGAGTTTGTAGTGGCTTTTACTGAATGCTTCCCTCAGAGCAACAGCACCTTTCCCTTCATGTCTGTGGGTGTTGTAACTTGTCATGCAAATGCTTTCCTGAATGACTCAAAACTGACCCCATGTCAGGTTTACAGAAGCACAGTTTATAAAGATACTGTGTTGGTGTTTTGTTTTTGTTTTGTTGGGTTTTGTTTGGTTGGTTTTTTTCTCTGGTGAAAATTCCAAAGTTCCAGCTCAGTGAGGGGTGGTCACACTTTGGAGGCAGGTAGCCTTTGGGACAGAGGTGTGTTTTGGTATAATAATCACAGAATCATTCAGGTTGGAAAAGACCCCTAGAATCATCAAGTCCAGCTATTAAACCTCCTCTACAAAGTTCACTCCTAAACCATGTCCCACAACACCACATCTAACTGACCCTTAAACCTGTCCAGGGATGGTGACTCAACCCCATCCCTGGGCAGCCCATTCCAGTGTCTGACTACCCTTGTGAAAATTTTTCCCTGCTATCCAGTCTAAACCTCCCCTGTTGCAGCTTGAAGCCATTCCCTCTGGTTCTGTCACTAATTACCCGAGGGAAGAGACCAACACCAACCTCTCTACAATGTCCTTTCAGGTAGTTGTAGAGAGTGATGAGGTCTCCCCTCAGTCTCCTCTTCCTCAAACTAAATGGACCCAGCTCCTTCAATCTCTCTTCAATAATGACATTATAATGAGCAAAGTTCACACAAAAGACAGTACTTTGTCAAAAAATGACAGACTGTTGGCCCAGGGTGGTAAACAGGCAGATTATCAGTCCTGCGGTACCATCGAGTTCCCATCTCTGCCGTGATTCACGGAGCTTGGCCGTAGAGTCTTCACTCCACCCCCCGTGCTGCTCGAAGGCAGTGGTGTCCAGGGAACCACTGTGGACTGGATTCCTTGCATACCAGTTGCACTCCACCCTGGGAGCGTCTGGGATGTTACACCTTTCCTTCATGTGTGAACAAAGCTGCGCCTTTAATACCATTTTCATTTCTAACCTCCTGTCATTGTTCCACACCTGGATACTGTTCTTTCTCTTACTCTTTCCTTTATACCTGAGGGATTTTGGGACATCAAAGGTAAGCAGATGACTTTCCCTTTGGGAAGCCATCTGAGTTTGAGCTCCCTCAGCTCAGATAACTCTGCAATATGATCTGTTCTGCTTGAAACCCTCAGCTCTGGCTACAACTTTGCAGAGGTGGGGGTGAGGGTGGAATGCACAAACCTTTTTGGGCAGGAACGTTTATTTCTCATCTCTCCTCCATTTCTTTCTTTTTACCGTGTTCTGCACGATACCATAACTGTAGCATTTGGGAGAGCTGCTAGTTTCTGTCCAAGTGCTGGTGTCACTCTAGGAGGTTTTGCTCAGAACACAAAGTGGTGTTGATAACTCAGGGCTGCCAGTGGTGAAGTGCTGCCACCTGCCAGAAATTAATGTGGCGTTGTAGTGCTACCTTCTATCTGTTGTACTCTGCTCTCACTTCCCTTTCTCACTCTCTGTTCACTCCTTCCCTATTTCCTCTTCACCACTGGATGCTCAAATGTTCTTTTCCCTGAGCTTTCACAGCTCCATATATCCCCTTTCTTCCTAGGTACCCTAGTATGGCACCCTGGTTCACCTTCTTTCAGCAGCAGAGGTGGTTGCCTTCCAGAAGAGGTCTCTTCTCCCTGCAGCACTGGTCAGCGTTGACAGCCGTGAGTGAGAAGGGTCTGTGCTTTTCTGTTAGGTCCCAGCAGGCTGCAGAGCTCCCCACACTGTCCCCTGGAGCTGGAGGAACTAGTCTCCTGCAGTGAGAACTGCAACTTTCTGCCCCTCCTTGCCCTAACCAGGTCCTTGCAGCAGGGTACACTTATTGCTAGATCCCCTCTACCTAGACAAATCCCTCAGGAGCTCTCAAGGACTTCTCACTGCCTGAATCCTGTTGATATCTGCCATCCCTTACGAACTGCTTGATGAGTTTACAACTGCTTACTGATAGCCTTTGGGCACCATTCTCCGTGCCCTTTTCTCCATACCTTTCCTTGCTCTTCCCTTGGCTGCAAGGGCTCTGCTCTCTCGTGTCACTGCCACGGCTCCTAGCAGAGCAGCAAGGTGGTGTGGAAAGGGAAGACAAAGATGGTGGCATGCCTTCACTGCTGATGCTCTTCTCATCCAGGTGCAGGGACAAAAAGCTAGGGTTGGTTGTCTTTTATCTAATTGACCTGGAGGACTGCAGTAGCTTTAGGTGCCATAAGAGCACGTGATGGTGGGATTGTCCATTGTCCTATCGGTGGGCAGCTGGGGTCTCAGAGCAGAGAGTTTTTTGAAAGGACAGTGTGGGCTGTGCTTGAATAAGGTCTTATAGGAAGAGGTCTTGTGAGAAGATCCTGTGCTATCGGTGCTCTATTCAGGAAACTGAACAAGCCCACACATAAGGCTGAGTGCTAAATACTTAGTTACATGAATGGCAGTGGATGGAAAGAATACAATTTGGCTTGAGAAATTCCCCCCTACACCCACCTCATTTCTGTCTTTCTGCCTTTCTTGCTCTCTCCTTTGCTTTCCAGAGCACATCAAGCTGCCTTCCCCGTGCCTGTGCTCAGGGTGAGACCCCACAACTGGCAGAACAGCAGAAGTGTCCTCTCTGAAAAACTGCTGTTATACCAAAGGTTGCCCCCCTGGCAGACCGGCTGGCTAGGGCAGCTGAAGCCTGCTCAGAGGATGAGAGCTGATCAGCTTTGGACAGATAATGTAAGAAAGACCATACCGATGTCGGTGCCTAAAGACTAAAAACAGGGCAAGCATACAAGATGTCCTTCTTTTAATGCTTTGCCTCATTCAAAATTTCATCGGAGTAGGAACTCGCCAAGTAGGGTAGGGTTAATTTCCATTAAGTAAACCCTCAGTGCATTTCTCTCCCATTACTTTTTTTCCAGTTTCTACCTTTTAAGCTTTCAGGATGCTCAGCATCACAGAATCATAGAATTGTTCTTGGTGAAAGAGACCTTGAAGCTCGTCAAGTTCAACTGTTAAACCAGCACTGCCAGGTCACCACTAAGCCATGTCCCTAAGTGCCACACCTACTGGGTCAGGGAATCCATTGCCCTATTCTGTTTTGTGAAGACCCACCTTGATTAAATGTCTCCTGGTCTCTTCTTTCAATGCTCCATAGTTCTTGTATTAAAAGACACAAAAATGACTTGAGTCCTCACTCAGCCTTTCCTCGATGGTTTTGTAAACTCTCTCTTACCATCTTCGGGGTGGAAGTGTCCTACCTTAACGCGGTGTTCTTTGTGGCGGTCACGCTATACCTTTTTTTCACCCTTGTGTGTCTCTGAGCCTTTTCTGGTCCCACTGTATCCTTCTTGAGATGATTTGGGTTGAGGACATAATGATACAGTGCCCTAAAACTATTTTCTCTACTGTTCTTTGTGCCCTTCCCCCCCCCCACTATTCCTCTTGTTGATTTGCTGTTCTTTCTGCCTTTGAACAGATTTCCTCATGAAACTGTTATCTGTCATTTTTCTTCACCCGTGCCAACAGTAACCTCAGAGACTGTTATTCTGTGTGTGAAGTTAGGGCTCATAAAGTGCATTGGTTCGTTACCCACTTCCCTAAAGTGCGTTGCTTACCTCCACAGGGCTCTGTCTGTCCTTTTATCACCATGCTACTCAGTCTCACGCAACTGTTTGTTCTTTGCAACTGCCTCTTGAGTAACTCCCTGAATAATTTGGTATCGCTAGCAGATTTTGTTGTATCATTTCTCTTTGCCACGATCTTTAAGGCAACGTTGCCATGTGTCCTGTTGCAGACCTGGTAAGAGTTCTGTAGGTGCTCTCCCTCCACTGAGGGAACTGACCGTTAATTCCTACCCACCTTTCCTGACTGCTTACCATGAAAAGATCTGCCTCCTTACCCCACGGCTGCCCACTTTCCTTAGAAGTGTTTGCTGAGGAACTTCACAGGTAGCTGGATTATTCTTCTGCATATGATTACTGACTGCTTCAAAGAACAAAAGGTAAGAGTTCCTTACCGGAGTTATACCAACTCCTCCCAAAAGTACATGGTGGTTATAATTGTGTCCATTCATTTTAGTCTTTTGTTATAATTTCTATTAACCTGGCCACCACAGATGCCAAACCTTTAACATCCTAAATTCCCCTAGACTTCTTCCCTCTCTCCTCTTTGATATCATCCTTGCCATCTTGTGATCTGATGGTGAAAAGGCAGTTTAAGGCAAGAGGACACCCACTGCTATTAGCAACTGTTTCACCCCTGAGTTTCTTGGGAAGCCCTGGGACCATCTGGTCCAGACCTACTAATTCCAAACCTCTCGCACAATCACTTTTATTTTGGACAAGTCCTTTGGTTTAGTCCTGTTCTTGCATGAGAGTTTTTCCAATGTCTTCCACTGTCACAAAGAATTACTTTAGCTTTGTTTTGATGCCCTTGTTCTCTCTGCCTGCTTCTTTTATACCCTGCTCTTCAGTTGTCCAGACATTGTGAAAAGGTTTCTGCTTTCAGTATTCAGAGGAAAGGAATTATTACCAGGAATTATTACCAGTTCAGACTCTTTTTTTACCTCTGCTTTGTTGTGGTTTTACACTTAATGAAGGTCATGATCATTTCAATTTCCTTCAGTTGGCTGCCGGGTCAGGTTGTTGAAGAATGCATGCTGATAATGGCTTTGGCTCAATGCTTTAGCCACCTCAGCTTCCTTTTGCTACATCTTCTGAAGAGGTACCAGGTATTGGCTTTGGGCTGCCAATATGACGTCCCTGTGTAATCTCCGTGCCACTTGTGATGAGTGAATTCCTTCAGCTGCCCTCCTCCATTCTGACTGGCTTGTAACAAGTGTCTCACTTCCCTGCAGCTTCCATCACGTCTGTGCTTCAAAAGGGAGGTTTTTTGCAATATGTGGGGTCACAGCTTTAGGATTCAAGTCCCTCTCTTTGCTTATAAATTCAATTTTAACTCAACTTTTTCAGCTGATTTTCAAAAGTAGGCACGTGAAATGGTGCTGTTCTCTCTGCTGTTACATGGACCTGCTTGCTGAATTGGGTGAACCTGGCTGTGAGGTGAAAGTCTTGCAGATACTGTCTTACTCAGACTTCACTGACAGGGGAGAAAGCGTGTTAGTGCCTCTGCTGTTGTCTGCTTGTGTCAGCTAGCCAAATGGTACCTGCACAGCTTGCACAGCAACCACCTGAAGGCAGCAGCTTGAGGACAAATAAAGAGGAAGAGCAGGACTGTTGTGGTGAGCAAACACACGAGTCCTAGAACTGAGCCGGGGCTTGCAAGATAGGTGGGCGTTAGGAGTGTGGGAGGTACCTGGCAGTGCAGAGTGGGGTTGGGATGAAAGATATCTGTGGGGACCACAGTATTGGGGGAGGATGAGGATGTACTGCATGGGCTGGGCAGAACACAGGTGGAGGAGGATGGGAGGGACTCAGGAACAGCAGTGAGAATGCAAGGAAACAAAGTGCAAGTTGGGGGTTGTTTTTTAAGCAAGGTTTTTCTCTCTCTCTTTTTATTTTTTTCTCTTTTCAGCCCCACAACTAACTGCTGGGCTCAATCCTCCCTATCTCCCACCCATTTACATGCCATCAGTGCCTGTGAAGTTCAAAGCATAAATTTTACCCTCATATCACCTCAGTGGTGTTGCAGAAGAGTCTGTCTTCTCAGTAGCATTCACTCTGTGGCCTGTTTAGCACCACCCAGGGCAAGTCTGGATGTGCTGCACAGTGGGCTGGAGATGCTTTAAAAATGCTGCCACTACAAATTGGCTGAACAGATGTCCTGGAATGAAAACAAGGACACCAGCACAGGGCTCCCACATGGTGGTGATCGATACAGGAGCAAATCAGATAAGTGGGAGTCTTTCAACGGGAGTCTTCCAAGAACATCCTCAAACTGGCCAGTGTCTGCTCTCCTGAGATCTTGGGTTTTGCCCTGCTCTCTCTTCACAGGATCCTGATCTCCAGCATCTCATAGTCACCACAGCCAAGCCTGCCCCCAACTTTTACATCCCAAACCACTTCTTCCTTATTTGTAAGTGTGAGATCCAGCAGAACATGTCTCCTTAGCAGGTCCTCCATAACCTGTGTTAGGAAGTTATCATCAAGGCACTCCAGAAACCTGGATTGCTTGTATCTTGCTGCTGAAAACAAAGCTCAGAAACTGCTGTGCAAACTGCTAAGCCTGCCTCTGTCACATGTATGATATGTACGTATGAGCCCTGCTGGGGCTCAGCCCTGTGGAGCTGGTCTTCAGGCTGTGAGAATGAATAGCAACCAAGCACCTTAGGAACAATTTCCTGTGGGATTAATCCTTTCTTCCTGGATTGTCACAGATGGTGGCACTTCCTCTGTGTTTTCTGCCTTTAACCTCTGTTGGTATTTCCTTCTAGACTGTTTCACTTTGTTGCACATCAGTCTTGCCCTTCAAATCATTCTGAATGATTGGCTGGTTGCTTCTAAAACCAGGCACCTTCAGCACTCCCAACGTGTGGTTTGCTGTGTTTCCACCTCTTAAACAGGAGCTGCAACCTATTTCTTGTGTGGTTTCATTTTGCAGAAAACTGAGGAAGTTTTGGCTTGAAGCTTATGGCTTTCAGCTTCTCAGATCCTGGGTACCTCTGAGGGAAGCTGCGTTCTGTATCTTTTCCTGCAGTCTTGAGTCCTGCAAAGCACACTAACTGCAGCAGTTTTCTTAGTTCACGTCCCATTGATCTTGCTTGTATCCATGTCATGCTTGTTGACTCTTGTCTCTACTGCAAGGGTCTGGGAAAGTTGATTCAAGGTTCTCCAGTGCCTCTTCTAGAAGTGCACTTGTTATAACCGAGCAACACTCTCTTCAGTGGTTCAGGGGCAGGAGTCCCAGGAAATTCTGCACTGCCAGTTGCCATCAGGTTGTCCCAGCACACTGATCTCACACATATATTTGTGAAGTAAAATAACCACTCATGAAGCTCTACGTAACTGCAGCAGGTCAAAACCAGCTGAGAATCTTTACTTGCAGAGCTATGGGAAGACATACAGGAAGACTGGGGTCATTGAGACATGCACTCCCCAACCATGCTGCTGGTGTTTATGGAAAGAGAAATAAGTTCCTGCAATATCTTGTATTTTAAAGATGGCAATGATTCCACAGCCTTCCACTAAGAAGGTAACCTCTTTCATCACTGATCCCAGCTGTGTGGCACTGGGACTTCTAAGGACTTTCTGTGTAGGCCAGTACAGACTTTGACTATCATCACCCCTTTGAGACTTTTTATCCTGGAGTGAGACAGAGCTGTGAGTCACCTGGCTTCTGTGAGGTCAGCTGGGAACAGTAGCTTGGTTTGTGATGCTGAAAAGAAAGTAATTTGCTGTCTCTCTGCATTAGGCCCTGTGCACACACCAAAGTGGATTAAGGTGAGGCTGCTTGCACCAACCTTCATCTTGGTCAAATGGTCTAGAGAGAGACGACTGAAAAAATAGGAATGTGAATGTAAACATCTGTGTGAACTGAATACCTGAGATTACCTGGCAGGGCGTTTGTCCCAAACCCACTATTGTAAAAGAATCATGGAATGGTTTGGATTGGAATGGACCTTAAAGATCATCTAGTTCCAACCCCTCTGCCATGGTCACATGGAATGGTAGGGGTTCTCAGGCATATGGAACAGGCTGCCCCTGGATGTGGTTGAGTCACCATCCCTGGGTGTGTTTAAAAGCCATCTAGCTGTGGTGCTTGGGGATACGGCTTAGTGGTGGACTTGGTAGAGTAGGGTTAATGGTTGGACTCGATGATCTTAAAGGTCTTTTCCAACCCAAATGATTCTATGACTCTATAATTCTATGATTCTATGTAAAGACCCACAACTTCACTGCGCACAGGTGACCTTGTGCTTTCTCACTGGCCTGTGGGCTGGCAGACCGTAGGAAGTGATGTGGATACACAACTAACCCTACATCTCCAGCAGGAAGTGTGTGAGAAAGGGGACCCCTGCACCCAGCAAATAGGATGTGTCCTTGTAGCCTCTGCTTCCCGTAGTGATGGTGGGAGAAGGGAGATTGCACAAGTAATCACGTCAATGGGTGTGTATGCGGGGCTTAGAGCTTTTGAGAATTAGTTACGTGAAGATGTCTGGAAATTTGTGCTTATTAATATTTTGTGTCTGATAGTGTGCTTTATATGTTGGATTGCTAAGATTCTAGTAGCTCATGCCTTCTACAACACTATCAGCAAGTACATATGTGGACATTCTGCCCCCCACATATACTGGGCTCTGAGCAACCTGCCCTAGGGAGAGATGTCCCTGCTTGCGTAGGGAGGTTGGACCAGATGACCTTTGGAGGTCCTTTCCAGCCTAAACCATTCTATGATTTTATTCTTTCCAGTGCAACAGAGCTGTTGGATGATTCAACCCTGCCTGCAGTCTGTTGTACACAAGAAAACATACTCAAGAGGAAAAGTAGCTTTACCCAAGTAAAACTTCATGATCTGTAACACACAGGCGTTCTGGCACCGTCCAGTGATCCCTGCTGACCTCCAGCTCCAGAATGACAGGTCATATGCTACCCCTCTACTCAAAGCTCCATCCTCTTTTTCCTGAGCAATTAGTTAAAACCACTGTTGTCAAGTTCTTTTTTGTGCTCTGGGTTACTGGGCTCAGGCTTCACGTGGAACTTGCCCAGTCTGAGTCACAGATATGCTTTCCTGCCATTATTTTTTTACTTCCTTTTGCAGGACATTGTGAGTGGGTTTAGTGCTTTGCTAGAAAATACCAACAGCATAAACATGTCCCCTCATTTTCCTGGCATGTCCTCACTCACCAAGAAAGAACAAACAGCAGCGAGGTAAGGCCAGTAGTACATCCCGTGAAACTGCTTGAATAGGTACAAAAGGAGGTAGTTGAACCTGGAATGATACTACTTTTCATCTGTTTTCATTTGCCTCTCTGAGTTTCTGGGTTGCAACAAAGATCTTGTGAAATGTTCTGTCAGAAAAATGATGAAAATTCCCCCCTGTCTGTGCTGTGGGGAACACCCAGGGTACAGCCTTTTCTGCATACTGGATTAGAGACTGTGAAGGCTCCTCATCAATGTGGGAGCTGCTCTAGTGGGGTCTTCCGTGCAGGAGGAAGGCTGTATTTGTGGCCACGTTGGTTTATGTGGACTCTCGGATAAAAGGGATACTGTTGTAGAGATCATGAGTCACCGAGGGACAGTCAGTCCTGGAACTGCAGGTAACCACAAAGCCTTCCTTTCTGTCCTGTAGAAGAAGGAGGTGGGGAAAAACACAGGTCTGGGATAGATAACGGCCATGGTGCAGTGGCTGGCCTCATACAAGGAGAATGGGCTTAGAACAAGAGCAAAGCAATGGAGGAGGGAACTGGGGAGTGCCTGGGCTGGGAGAATGACCTTTTCTCCAGAGCCAGGGGGTATGAAAGTCCAGACAGACTATGGTCTGCCATCCCTTCAGTGGATTTTCTGTAAATGATGGGACTGAAGAGTGCTATCCTACTATCATTATCAAGGTGAAAGTATCTGCATTGAGCTACGCCCAAGTCACTGCTCCCATCTCTAAGGAGAACCAAGCAAGAACTCGTCCAAGAGTTTCAAAGTGCCCATTCTCCCCGTGGAAACAATCTCTTGTGTGTGTCTGCCTCTGCAGACACTGAGCTGGACAGTTACTCCTTTGAGTGACTACACACTATTGCATGAAAGGGCTTGGGGCATAGGGCCAAAATAATGGTAGGTGAGAGAAACAAGCTCTAAAGAAAGACAAAGAGGTGGGAGGTATGGAAAGCCAGGGGTAATGCAGGGCAACAAGGAAGATGTGTTGTGGAGGAAGAAGGTGTGACAGGACAAAGAAAGTAGGAGTGCTGTTTGGGAAGCATACAGGCAGGACTTGTGATAAAAACTGAGATAACAGAGCAGCTTCAGGGCAGCCTGTGTTGCCCTATTCTGTGGGTCTGACCCACTGCTAATGATGGACAGAAGGACCTGGTTACAGCAGGACCTCTTTACAGCACGTGTGGGGTTCCCCAGTCCTTGGAACAAGGGTACCAGCAGATTGTTGGGGTATGGAGCCACCAGGGTTGTCCTGCTTCTGACTCTGGGATGGGGGAATTTGCCTTGTGTTTTTCAGCCCCAGCAGAAGAGAGAAGATGTTCCTGGCTGGACCCCTGGGTCTTCCTTGTTTCTGTCCTTGCTGTCAAAACTGCCTTTATAACCGTCTGTCTTGGTGGGTTCCAGGGTCTTTTAATTCCTCTGGGATGAAAGGAGCCTTTTGCCAGATAGAAAACCAATACCCTAGTCTTTCTGCCAGCAGGCAAATGCCCTTCATCAAAAGACCCTGTTCTGCTGTCCCTTTTCTGCCTCCGCCCTCTTAGTCAGAGAGTAGGGTCCATTCCACAGTAAAGGTTCATTCCCCAGCAGGGCCTTCCCACTGCTCCTTTAGCTTTTCTGCCTGCCTGAATAAAGCCAGTCTTGGGTGAAACCAGTCAGTTTGTCCCATCCTGCTAAAAGCTGAGAAGTCTCTTTAGTGTCAGAGGGAACTTGAGAAGGTTCCCCATAGCCTGGCTCTTGGATGTTGTTTCATCTGACCTGATCTGTCTCTCAGAGCTCCTTGTGGCAATGTTGAGGTTAAGGGGCCACTGTGATGTCCCTGGAAATACTGGTGCCAGGCTGTCCACATGTTAGCAGAGTTGGGGGTGAATTCATCAGAATGCTCCAGAGGCATCCCACCCACACTGCCTGGACCAACCAGAAAGGAAATCCTTTCCTTGTGCTGTCCTGGAGTATCATACTGCTCTGTGATGTCTCTTCCACGCTTCTTAACTTCCTTGGGTGAGGCCTCAACACAGCAGTTCTACCCCTTCTTAATAAGGGTGGAAGTGATGTGCTAAAGCTGTAGTGTCTGGGAAGATTAAGAGGGAATGTATATTAAGATCCCACCTTTCTTAAGCTTATCCCATGACTTTTTTTGCCCTTTCCTAACCCAGTCCTCAAAGGATGTCTAAGCTGGTTTGGTCAGCTGTGAAAATAATTCTCTCAGACAGAAGAGGTGAGAGGAGCTCATGTCTGTTCAAAGGAGGGAGTGACCAGCAATGAGAGGGACAAGCTGGTGTATCTCGTCTCCTTGCTCAGTACAGATTTCAGAGCTTGTTAACATAACCGAGACTCTGTTAGAGCCTTTAAGCCAAAAGGTGGAGGATAGGGCAGATTGCTCATGAATGAGGAGAAGAGGGTGACAGTATGTCAAGGTTTAGGGTGGGCCAGCCACTAGATGAATGACAGATTGAAGTCTATTAACCCCTCTCCCCTCCCAAAGGAGAAGAGAAAGGGATTAAGGGAGATAGACTTATTAAAGAACACTAAAATAGCTTCAATGAATTAATAATACGGAATATATACAAATATACAGAAAACCAGTATCAAACCCAACCCCCCTGATGGCAATTACATCACCGTCACCACTGATACTGTGGAGCAGGTGCTGGGGAAGTCCCAAACTGGACTCAGTGGCAGATGGGAACCAGGCTCAGGAGCTGGATTCTGAAACTGGATTCAGGAACCACACAGGTTGGGATCGAAGGCAGAATGGATGGAGTCCTCCTTGGGTGCCAGCCATTGAAGAAGAGAGAAATAGCCAAGCAGGGGCTTGACCTTCATGATCCCTCGGCTTTATACTGAATATGACGTATATGAGTAGTTTGGGGTCACCTGTCCTGCCTGCTCCTCCCTGCAGGTCCAGCCTTCTACATTCTGCACCCCCCCAACGTGGTGCACAAGATCCAGCAGTGTCCTCGGTCTGCACACCAGTCCTTGGTACTAACTCTAAATATCAGGCATCATCACTGCCAGCAGCAGACACTGCCTGAGAAAATCTGCTGCTAACTTCAGACAGTGCAGTGAGTTAGAAGAGACTGAGCTGAAAAGTAAAATCACTGAACAGAATTAATTCTGTTCTAACTCAAATCAGGATACAGTAGCACTTTCCTTCTCTTTCCTCTCTTCCCAGTTGTTTTCCTTCATGGAAGCTCTGGCCAGTACAAGTCTCTGCTCCAGAACGCTACAGAATGGCGCTGCGTCCCCAACGTATCTGCAGGCAAAAGTGAGTGATGCTAAGACTCTCGTAAGCAAAACTGAGAATGTCACCAAAATTTACTCTGGTGTCAATCAAGCCATTGAGGTTGGGAGTGTGATTGTCAGCCAGAGCTGGATTGTTTGAAGGAAGCTGGAGGGTTGAGGAAAGAAAATGCTGTATTTTGTCATTTTACTTAGGATGCTATGAAAACATGTTCTGAGCCAGTGGAAGAACGGGGGTTGTTCTAGATCTACCTTTGACCACCCTTCCTACTCTCCCCCTCTCACTGGCTCTCACACAACCCCTGAACTGCTAGTCCAGTTCACTAATCTAGATAGTGCTTCATCCTGCTCTGAAGGATGGTTCAATCCAGCTCCACTCCCTGTGCTGACTCACTGCCTGTTCGCACAAACAGCGTGTCGGTGTGAAGGACAGAGGTAGGAGTGGTAGGAGGCTGTTGTTATGCAGTTTAGAGTAGCTGGAGAGCTGGGCTGCAATCGCATATGAAGCGATGGCCATGGCAAGTGCTAGAATTCCTGCAGTGCAAATTCCCAAACTCAGTTCAGAGATCTGTTCATGCCTCAAGCTTTGAAAGAATATATATGTCCACCATGTGGCTTTCTGGCTATAAGACAGACCTTGAGGAAAACTTGACTAGAGTAAGGAAGTGCCTGTGGTGGCAGCAAGGCTATCAGCAGTTTACTGCACGTGCCTGTCAGTCTGCATCAGCTGAGAGCTAAAGACTTGGACAACACTTCTCTCGTGGAGGTGTTTCCAGAGGAATGCAAGCCAACTACTTCCCATATTGCTTCCCCGGGAAGGGTAAGGCTGAAATCATGTCTTTCACCAAACAGAGGTTGTATGGATGTGGAAAAACAGATAGAGAAAGGAAAGAAAGGCACTTCAGGCAGGGACCTTGTAACAGCAGTGTGCCAGGCTGTGTGACAGCTTTACTTGTGGAGCAGAGAAGAGTGTTTATTTCTGTCCAGATTAAAGGTGTGTTTTAAACCTCTCCTCCATCACCGGGTCTTTACACTGAGCTCATGGAGATGAAGGACAGCACATCTTGTTCAAAAGCAGCATTGTTTTTCCCCCACAGAGGAGGAGTGGATATGCTGCCCGAAGGGCTGGAGATGCTTTCAAGAAAAGTGCTATTATCTGTCCACTGACAGGATGTCCTGGTTGGACAGTGAGCAGAACTGCACCGGGATGGGCTCTCACCTGGTGGTGATCAACAGCAGAGCAGAGCAGGTATGTGCAGAGCTGAGACTGGGGCACAGCAGCCAGAGACACGGTGCCAGGCCCTGGAAGGATCTCAGCCTCCCTCCTTGTACTGCAGGAGAGAGGAGGTGGTCCTTCCTGCATCCCTTCAGCACCAGCTTCCTTCTGCCACTAGCCCCACACAGTGGGGACTCCTGCTGCCTTCCTCTGCTCAGTCCTGCACCTCATGGACATTGTGCTTCTTCCAGGAGTTCCTCTCCAACTTGGTGAAAGAAGTAATTACTGATGCTTATGAAACAAAATGCTACATAGGCTTAACTGCTTACGAAAATGGGCAGTGGCAGTGGGTGGACAAGACTCCATATAATAAGGCAGACACGTGAGTATCCCAGGAGATGGGAGGAAGGTCCTGTAATTCACAGCCCTTAGTTCCAGCGAGTAATACACCGTGTAAGGCATGTAAGTGCCAGAAGGAGATTTCTGTCTCCAACTGCCCCACAAGGCAGAAAACTTAACTGATTTTCCAGTCAAAACTATGACTCCTGATCTCTGTCACAGTAACCTTCCCCTTTCTCTTCCACAACTGTTTGAAGTGACTTCAGCCCCGCTGTCACGTATGCTAATGCATTTCCAATAGAGGAGCTTTCTTTTACAGGTTCTGGAAACCCGGGGAACCCAATTTACTCTTTGCAGAAAAATGTGCTGCGATTCATGTCAAGGGAAAGATGGACTCCAATACTCACAACTGGAATAACATCCTTTGCTTCACAAGTTGCTATCGCATTTGTGAAGTGGCAGTTAAGTTTATCTAAGGAAGGACCTGAAGGAGTATCCTACAGAAAGGGCAGCTCATGAAAGAGCTCATGAAAAGCTGGCCTGAGCTAACACAAATGCTTCATCTTGCAATGTAGGTTGAGCAAGGCTGCCAGAGTTTCCCAGCTCTGAAGAACCTCAGTTCCCAGCCTATGCCCCTGCATCTCTTTCCAAGCTGGAGATCAGTCCTGGACAAAATCGCTCAGGCTGATGTCAAGGACCTACTGTGTCCCTTTTCACTCTCCTCCTTCCCCAATGGGTGCAGTGATCATCCAGTACCTTCCTTGACTCCTTTTCCAGCTGATATCTCAATGATGTGGAAAAGCCCTTCTCTTTTTCATGAAAGGGATACTAGTCTTACAAATCACCAAAGCAGAATTTGAAAGAAGAACATTCAGTGGAGTGCGCTTTCCCCAGCCCTGAAGGGAAAAAATATTCATGGCTTATCTTTAATGTTTCCTTCAGCATATTCTGTGTTGATAAGTTAAAAAACAACATCTCAATAAATGTTAATTCTGCTCTTTGCAAAAAGCTGTCTTCTGAGTGACAAGTCCCAGCCCCTTGCCAAAGCAGCCTCCTTGCTGGGTGTTTTAACTTCAGTGTATTTGTCACCTGCAGGTGAGAACATGACAGCGTGTGTGCTGGAGTGGCCAGGAGCAACCCAGTGTTCATCTGCATGTGAGAAAGGCTCTGAACAATTCTGGAGAATCATGTGCAAGGGAAGGAACAGAGCAGACTGTGTAGTAGTCAATGCCAACAACTGTTTGCCCAGGATGCAGCAGAAAGGAGATGGATTTTGGAGATTCCCCCTGAGACGTAGAATCACAGAAACGTCTGGGTGGGAAGGGACCTCTGGAGGTCACCCAGTCCAACCCCCTGCTGAGAGCAGGGACAGCCTCAACTAGAGCAGGTTGCTCAGAGCCTCCTCAAGCCCCACCTTCAATGTCTCCAGGGATGGGGCCTCAACCACCTCCCTGGGCAACACATGGTGGGATTAAGCGTGGCAATGAAGGGGAGAGAAAGTAATCAAATACAGCATGAAGGATAAAAGCCAGAGTCTCCCCAGGAGGGATTTCTAATATGAGAACAGGGTAGAAGCCCCCTGTCAGAGGTGTCACTGCTACCCAGGCACATGAAAGTCTTGAGCAAGTGCTCTGCTTCCCTCAGATTCTGTAAACCTCTGTCTGTATAGTCCTTCTCTTTCATCCATGATATCCATACTCCTTGAAGAGTTGGGGATTTCCTGTTTGGGACTAAAAATACATCCTGGCAAATCAGTTGTGGGGAAAATTATTTATTTATTTAAATTAAGCAATAATAAACTCCCCCAAAAAAAACAAAACAAAAAACCACAACAAAAATCCACCCAAAAATACCCCAAACAACCTGAGATTAAATATGTGTCATTTCCACCCGAAGCAACATATTTGCCAGGTTTCTGTTTCAGCCATTGCACCAAAAGTTTGGCTGTTGTACGGGGTTTTTTTTCCTGTTTTCTAATGTTGCACAATGGTGAAAATTTTGTTGTCCTGTCCAGTATGACAGGACATCAAGTATTGCGATGGACTTCTCTTTTCAATTTCCCCCAACTCACTTCTGGAAACCACAGCAGCAGAGTTTTGAAAAAGAAAAAGGGGCAAATAAGGCACAGAGAAAGAGACCAGTGTTTTACAGGAGGTTTTAGAGGCAGCTGCAGTTCTGGCTCCTGGGAGGCGGTATGGCACAGAGCAAAACTCGTGCCAGAAGAATGGTTTGCAAGCAGATGTAACTTGTTGGAAGTGGTCTCCATGCCCCAGATTTGAAATGCAAAGTATTTCTTGAGATGTCCTGACAAAACAACCTGGAAGATGATACTGGGTTTGCCTTCAGAATCACTGAAGGGAGGCTCCTAGAATCATAGAATCTTTAGGGTTGGAAAAGACCTTTAGGATCATCAAGTCCAACCTTCATCCCGACATCTCTCTATCCATCAGACCACGGCCTCAAGAGCTACGTCCACTCGTTCTTTAAACACCTCCAGGGATGGTGACTCCACCACCTCCCTGGGCAGCCTGTTCCAGTGCCCTGCTCC
>JAAGNO010026739.1:0-23939 GCA_033439905.1 Ceryle rudis | reverse complement strand
TATCTCTCTCTCACTCCCCTATCCTGTCCTCTTTTCTAATAACTCTTTTCTCCTTTTCCTCGAAATTTAGTTGCACCATAAAATAATTGCCTACGAAAGTAATCCCTTTATCCAGACCGTTTGTTGATCCTTTCATTAGGGACAACTAATCAATTGTTTTGTTACTGTCTCTCGGAGTCATTGTCGTGCAGGGACAGCCTCTGTCAGGGGATCACAAAAATTCACCTCCCTCGTTGTCCACCATGGAGTCTCCACCCTTGGAGATATTCAAAAGCCATTTGGACATGATCCTGAGCAACTGGCCCTGCTTAAGCATGGACAAGATGACCTCCAGAGATCCCTTCCAGCCTCAACCATTTTGTGATTCTGTGAAGAATCCTCACAGCAAGGAGGAGAGGAGCTCCTCTGAGGTGAGGTCTCTGGGAGTTAGAGGTGAGAGAGAAGATAAAACTCAGGAACCATCAGAAAGCACTGAAAAGTGAGTCAGTTGAAGTTCACTGGAAGTCAGAGTCCCACTGGAGAGCAGTGTGTGGACATAGGATATGAGTTTCTGAGAGTGAGGGTCCACCAGCAGTAACGGGGTGGGTATGCACATGCATGTACTGTATTGTGTTGAATCCAAGAAGACATGAGATCTTTGATGACACCAGTGCTTATAGAGCATGAAGAGGGAGGCTGAAGTGAGATGCCCTCAGCCTTAAATAGCACTACTGTTCTTTCTCACCTCTTGCTGCTGTCACAGCTTTCCTGTTTATCCACTAATTTGCAGAAACTAAGGTTCACTGAGAAAATAATATCCCACAACAAACTGGCTGATTCACTTCAGGAGATTCAGCTCACTGATGGATTCCTCACAAAAAAAACCCCAGATCTTCTGCAACAGCAGCTGTTTGTAGTTGGTGGGCAGTTTCAGGCCTAAGCTGTCAAACTTCAACCCAATTGTTCATATCCTTCCCACCACTCAGAGGCACTACAGCAGTGCAGTATCCCCGTGGAAGAAGTCTGCAGCTCTTAGGACACCCCAGCAGAGGCAGAACACCACAGCAGACCTTCTCAGCCTTGGCTACTGCAAGCACACCAAGCACTAAAGAAGCAACCAACTTCTAGGCCTTGATTCTCAAGATACCCCACGCCTAGAGGATCTGAGGGATCAGATAAAGCTGTGGGCTCATGGCCGTGATCAACAATACATTCCTGAGATAGGAAGCAGCTCTCTCAGGAGGCTGTTCCAGACTATCAGATTCTCTAAGTCATCATGAATCTTCTGCCCAGAGTGGCAGGCAGAATTCCTTACCTTCCCTGCCCCTCTCAGTGTAAAGAAGCAGTAATGAGTATCTACCCGTGCCTGAACACACAAGTGTGTTACTGTTTTAAAACAAAACACCATACTACTCAGACTGCTTCCCAGGGCAGAAGCTGGGGAAACATGTACAGAGCAGATGTCTGTTATGTTATGTGCCAAGCTGGAGAAATGTGAAGATCTTCCCTAGCTCCAGACCAGCATCTGTGAGCACAGACAGATCCCCGAGTATAGCTTCTGGACAAGGTTACAAGCAGTTACTGCTGTTGGAGACAGAGTCCATTTACTGCTGATTTCTTACAGCTCCAAAAGAGACACAGAGCCAATTCCAGCTCTGAAATGGTGCTACCTACCACTTACTTCAGCAGGCATTATAGAAGCTGGGAGAGTTTCTATGCTGGGTTCTACCAGTGTGGCCTCTGGTGGGCACAGCTGTCTATCACATGGTGAGTATCTGTGTGGATGGCTATCTCTCCTACGTGAAGAGAAGGAGCCACATAAATCAGTAATCCAGCAGTCTTTGTTTCTGAGTGCAGCTTCACTCGGAGAATGGCAGCTACCATCAGGTCTGGTGTCTTATTAAACCAGCCATGATCAAAGAACCCAAAGCCCTGCTTGTAGCACCACTCTCAGAGCCAGGTATTTATGGACTGGGTCCTTCTATTCCACCCCATGTCATCACCTGCAAATGGAAGGAGGAATGAGAAAACAACTTGCACCCCAGACTCTTTCACCAAGAGTCCCAAGGCCTTGAAGTCTCTCTTCATTCCCCTCAGACTACATGCACTTCATTCCCCTCGGCTGCGTACTTATGACTCACATTAGATTTTTCTGCAGTGGGTTCAGATGTTACCACCCACAGAGGGTGGCTCTGTCCTTCACAAGAAGTTATTGTCCTCGGGGCACAGAATCTAGAAGACATCAGGAAAGCAATTCCTAATCCATTTCAGCATAAAGGCAGATGTGCAACTCAAAACGTTCTCAGCAATGACTTCAACTAATCCAACTGATTTTGCTTTCAGGAAGTCTAGGGGCTCTGACAGGATTTCCTCTAAGAGCTCAGCTTTAAGGTGGTGACCTCCAGTCATAAAACAAATGGAAACCAGGTAGTAGTTAAAATTGAGATAGTTGTTTGCAAAGTTGCACAGTCATCTGCACTCTTGCTTGTCTCTTTACCACAGGCTTCAGTCTAAAGTTCACCCTCCATTGCCTGCCTGCCTCTCCATCCTGGGATACAAGGATAATTTTTTCCATCATAATGGTGGTTAAACACTGAACAGGTGTCAAGACAGGCTGTGGAGTCTCTGACCTTGACGATATTCAGCACTTGAATAGACAAAGCCCTGAGAAACTTGCTCTAGGTGGCTTTGCTTTGAGGAGACATTGGAGCAACTGATTTCCAGAGATCACTTCCAACGTCAGCTATCCCATGATTTGGGTTTCCATCAGCATGTTCCAAATGCACTGGCAGTGCAACGCACTTGAAAAATTACTGTGCAGACAATGGCTTATTGCCTCAGCAGTGCTGGCTCCTTAGCATGGCCAGAGCCAAGTCTTGTTATCATGACATGGTCTATTAGCCTTGTCTGAACACAGCTCTGAGATGGAGATGAAGCTGCAATGTATTCTTCCTCATATCACAATATGCAGTCAAATTATAGAGCTTCAAATTCCCACCTTATTTGTGAGAAATTCCCTAAAGAATTATCATCACTTTTAGGGACTTGTCACAAGGAAAGAAAATGCCTTAACTCTAATAGTCTATGGTCACCTGCCTGGTGGATGAAGGGAAGGCAGTGGATGTAGTTTTTCTGGATTTTAGTAAGGCTTTTGATACCATCCCTCACAGCATCCTCCTGGACAAGCTGTCTAACTGTGGGATAAGCAGGTTCACAGTACACTAGGTGAAGAAGTGGCTGAAGAGCAGAGCTCAAAAGATTGTAGTGAATGGAGCTACATGTGGTTGGTGGCCAGGTACTAGCAGCGTCCCTCAGGGCTCAATTCTAGGACCAGTTCTGTTCAGTATATTTATCAACAATCTGGATGGAGGAGTTCAGTGCAGCATTAGCAAGTCTGCTGACTATACTAAACGGGGAGGTGCTGCTGGCTCTCTGAAGGCACAAGGGGCTTACAGAGGGATCTAAATAGATTGGAGCATTGGGCAATCACCAATGGCATGAAATTTAACAAGAATCTAATACTGGACTCTGCATGTGGGACAGAGTAACACGAGACAGAAGTATAAATCAGGAGAGGAGTGAAAGGAGAGCAGCCTTGGAGAAAGTGAGCTGGGAATGTTGGTCGACAGTAGGCTTCTTTCACCCGAAAATAGTGGCCATGCTGGACAAAGACAAGGCTTCTGTTTTGCAAGCACCGATACTAGTTTGCTTTTTTTCCTTACTAAGGGCCTTTCAGTAAAATTACCATCTGTTCTTCCTATTCCATCCAGGCACAGAGCCCAGCTAAATTACTGTCAATGCAGGAGTTAATCCAGCGTCACACAGTGGGGACAATTTTTACTGTAGAGGCAAATGCAGAAAGTAACAACTATTGATTCATCTGTGTAGTCCAGAGTTTCAATAATGTCCCTTCCTTTTACCCCTTTTTCAGTTAGGCTTAAAAAGGGAAGGTAGGCAAAAATTTCACACAAAAAAATATAGTAGCAGATACTTAAGAATGCAATTCATTTAAACAAGCAAGTGTCATCAAAGTAGTGGAGTTTCCTGACCGCTGTCATGGTTTAACATCTGCTGGCAACTAAACACCACGCAGCCACTTACCCACCGCTTCCTCCCCAACCCCTCCCATGGGATGGGAAGGGGAATTGAAAGGAAGAAAAAAGGTGAGACCCCTGGGGGTTGAGATAAGGATAGTTTAATAACACAAAGAGTGAAGAAAACAACAGTAATAATATTAGTACTAATTAAATGATATACGGAGTGATAGAAACTGGGAAAAGCTCAACCTGTGCTCAAGACGTCAACTTTCCCTGCTCCGGCCACACTCAGACAAGCTGAAAACAGGTGCCCCACCCTGGGCCAGTGCTGCCCTTATATGGGGGCATGAGTCAGTGTGGTACCATATCCCCTTGGCTGGCTTGGCTGTTTATCCTGGCTGCGGCCCTTCCCAGCTGTAGCCCCTCCCAACTGCTTGGGCCAGCAACTGTTTGTGATAATCAACCCAAAGCGAACGCAGGACAAAAAAGCCCGCAGATTTTAAGCAATGTGAACTATCGAAGGGTATGTCACGTCACGTCACATCACCCAACCCAAGCTGTACTGTACTGTTTCTGTTTCAAAAAACATCAGAGGGCATTTATGGGAATGCAGTCTCTATAGCTTGCAGAATTCTGTTTATTTTGGAGGGCACGGTACTCTGATGCTCACTCTTATGAAAGGCAACTTAAGCCTAACAACAACGCTCTAATGTGGTTTGATGATGACAGGGTGAGTAAGGCAGCTCCCTCAGAATAGCTCAAATGTCTGCAGACCCCTGTAGCTATTCTGTGATGAACTCTTGTCAGTATTCATGTTTCTGTCTTGTCCTGCACAGGCTTTAGCCAGGCTACCGCTTGCACTCGTTAACCCTTACAGAGCTCTGTGCTATGGCAAAAACTCATGAGCAGCCTCCAATTCATGACAGCTTAGAAGTGGCTCTGATTTGCATAAACTGCATAGAGTCATAGAATCGTTTGGGATGGAAAAGACCTTTAAGATCATCGAGTCCAACCATTAACCCTACTCTTTCCAAGTCCACCATAAAGCCATATCCCCAAGCACCACATCTATGCAGCTTTTAAACACACCCAGGGGTGGTGGCTCAACCATCTACCTGGGCAGCCTGTTCCGGTGCCTGACAACACTGTCAGTGACAAAATTTTTCCTAATGTCCACTTTAAACCTCCCCTGGTGCAGCTTGAGGCCATTCCCCATTGTTCTATCACTAGTTACTTGTGAGAGGAGACCAGCGCCTACCTCTCTACAACCTCCTTTCAGGGAGCAGTAGAGAGCGAGAAGGTCTCCCCTCAGCCTCCTTTTCTTCAGACTAAACAGCCCCAGTTCCCTCAGCCTCTCCTCCCAGGACTTGTTCTCCAGACCCTTCACCAGCTTCATTGCCCTTCTCTGGACCTGCTCCAGCACCTCGATGTCTTTCTTGTATCATGGTGGAGAAAAAGCAATAATTCATGGCAAAAACCGAAATACGTTTCCCTACAGGGTGTTAAATGCCAAGTATGTCTGATGTGAAAACATCCACATATCTTGACTTAAGTTATGGAATACTTTCTGGAAAGAACTCTTCAATACCTTAATAATGAAAGGTCCTAGTTTATATTTCAGTGGTTATTTCCTATCTAATAAAGTACACGTCTACAGGTAGTAAAATCCTTGGCTCTTCCACGCATTATGATGAACTCACTCATATTCACTTCTCTTTGCTATCAAGTTACTAAACAATTTCATGTTTCATACTAAGGCAGAGAAATTTAAAGTAGAATAATGGTGCAGAAGCCTGTGGAGCTCAAGAGGATCCATCCGCAAGTCCTGAGGGACAGTGCTGCTTAACATCTTTGTCAGTGACACAGACAGTGGGATCGAGGCAACCTCAGAAAGTCTGACAATGACACCAAGTTGTGTGGTGTAGTTGACACGCTGGAGGGAAGAGATCCAGCCAGAGGGACCTTGACAGGCTGGAAAGGTGGGCCCATGTGAACCTCATGAAGTTCAACAAGTGCAAGGTCCTGTGCCTGTGTTGGGGCAACCCTGAGCACTAATACAGGCTGGGTGGAGAATGGATTGAGAGTAGTCTTGAGGAAAAAGACCTGGGGGTGCTGATTAATGAAAAGCTCAAAATGAACCAACAATGTGCAAGTGCAGCCCAGAAGGCCAACTGTGTCCTGGGCTGCATCAAAACAAGAGTGGCCAGCAAGTCAGGGGAGGTGATTCTGCCCCTTTACTCCGCTCTGGTGAGACCCCACCTTGAGTACGTTGTCCAGCTCTGGAGCACCAAACACAAGAAGGACATAGACCTGTTGGAGCAGGTCCAGAGGAAGGCCACAAAGATGATCACTGGGCTGGGACACCTCTCTTACAAGGACAGCCTGAGAAAGTTGGGGTTGTTCAGCCTGGAAAAGAGAAAGCTCCAGGGGTAGACCTTATTGCAGCCTTCCGGTATCTGAAGGGGGCCTACAAGAAAGCTGGGGAGGGACTTTTTAAAAGGGCTTGTGGTGATAGGATGAGGGGTGATGGCTTTAAGCTGGATGAGGGTAGTTTTAGATGAGATATTAGGAAGAAATTCTTTACAGTGAGGGTGGTGAGACACTGGAACGGGTTGCCCAGGAAACCTGTAGATGCTCCATCACTGGATGTGTTCAAGACCAGGTTGGATGGGGCCCTGAGTAATCTCCTCTAGTGGGAGGTGTCCCTGCTCACGGCCAAGGGGTTGGAATGAGATGATCTTCACGGTCCCTTCCAACCAAAACCATTCTATGATTCTAATGACTGCATTTTTTATAACTGAACAATATCAAATCGATATCAAAAAGGGTGCACATATATGTGTAAAAAATTCCATTTCTCATTATATTCCTACTCTAGTTGTGTGTATGCATCCAGATCCATACAAAAATATACAAAAATGCTAAAACAATGTTATTTAAATAGCAAGAAGTAAGACTGACAGATTTAAGGGTGCCGTTCCACTTTAATGCTGCCTGATTGCCCATCTCTGCTATATCCTGAATGACCTTTACCCTGGGAGGAAAAAATCTTCTTAGATGTCACAGTTCAAACATATGATCATGCATACGTAGAAAGTCTCATAATTACTACATTACATAAAGGGGTTTTGGTGGAAAAAAAACCCAACTGATCTAAAGTAATACATGAAACGGAAATAATTTAGTACAAAAATAACCCTGTTACGATTGAAATGTATTTTACCTGTATTATAATGTTTTATATTCTCTAGTTTTCATGTAGCAGTCCCCTTTTTGTCCTAAATATATCTTAAAAATTAAAATAAAATTGAGAAGGCACACAGACACAGACAGCAGTAACTTTGATCAGACCATTTGGTTGATAAAAAGAGATTGTGTTTACCAAAACAACTCAGGAGGAAACACGGAGTATCTTAATAAGGTCAGAAAAAAAATCATGGTAGACAGTGAGCAGAGTGACCGGACAAAGCGAAATTCCACACGACTGCAGTAGAGAGAACAGCAAAGGGCAAGATGAAAAAAGGGAATTGCATTTTATACCTGCCTGCCTGAATTATTTCAGATTCGGTTCTAACCCAAAGACTACTTTGTGTTCTCTGTATAGCAGAGCTCCATTGATGTCAGAGGATTTGGAATCAGGTGCAGTGTTACTGCTGTTGTTTCATTTGAACCTGTAAATGAACCAAACAAAGGGTGTTTATAGGCTGTTTATATATGTTTAGTGCTTACATGGTCAGCGCTGTCTCTTTGGGCATAACTGAAGGCTGCTCACTCAAAGTAGGGATGGAACTTGCAAACAGAAAAAGCCCAAGGACTCATTAAAAGTTGTTAATAAAGCTTTTTAAAGGCAACCCTATAAGTCTCTCCTTGACTCCTACGTTCATTATCCTGTGTTATCTCAAGGGAGGTGGCGCTGAAGGTGAAAACTTCTCTAAAATGGAACCACTGTGTGACACAGTGTTTACACCAAGCAGAATTTTTTGTTTCATAAAATATCGTGCAAAAGGAACTGCATTCCCTCGAAGAAAAGAGCCGTTCCTGTATTCCAGAAGAGTTTTATTTAGGGAATGTTGTGGAGCATTCAAATTCCAAATCACTCCCAGAGCTTGCACAGTTCCACCTGACTGTCCAAAATCTCTGCACCCACAGCAGCTATCTTTTCTTTCTTGTGTTGTCTTAGGCTATCAAGTATTAAATCACTCAGCAAGGTTTTTTATCCCACTCCTTCTACTCCCACAGACCTCCCTGGACCCCTAGTACCCCACTGCTATGTAATGGAAATCCAACTTTTGCTCAACTCTGGCAGTAACCAACTCATATTGCATGTTTTCAAGTGTCACCTTCAGCCATTCATCCTCTCCAGATGTTATTTCCCATTCTTACGTACATTCAGCTTTCCTATTACTGGCAGGGTTATACTGTGCAAGGTTGAGTGGTAAGAGTCTTCAAGTTCCCAAGACAGGTGCACATAGCACCGAACACCCAAGGCAAATGGTCAGAAAATCATGTCACCACCATCCTGCAGGGTTTATTTTCTTTCATACTAAGGTGATGATTCATCTAACCCACCTTAGAGAGAACTAGAGACCTCCAAAAGGCAAATCCCCTGCGCTTAGGTGATGAAGGGACTTCTGCAGGTCCCTGCTTCTCTGCATTGGCCCTCAAGGGAGCTTTGGGTGAGCAGCTCAGATGGAGATGACTAACTTCTGGAGGTCAAAACAGAGCAGATGAATCCCATTTTAGCTGTGCTTGATTTGTGGATTACTTTCAAAAGATGCTGCTGGAGAGTCAAAGGCTAAATTAATTAATACAAAAAGCAGAAATTTCTCAAGTCGTCTAACTAAATGTTGAGAAATCCGAATGAGCAGATCCTGTTATTAAATCAGCAGTTCCTTCAATACCACGGAGTTCTTTACTACCAACAAAAGGAAAAGCCACGTTCAAAACCAACTTGCTGATAATCAGAAAGCTTATACAGAAGTAGTTCATAAATTTGACAGTCATTGGTATTTTATCTGACATTTGCTTTTGAAGAGGTATCGTGCCCTTGTGTGTCTCCCCAAGTGTCTTGGTAAATCTGACACTTCACCTATCAGTGGAATCACCCTTAGCCTGATAATAACAGTAAAGTTTTTGTCGGATCTTCATTGGGCTTCCAGCTCCCTACTAGCAGAAGGGAATGTAGTGATAGCAGGCAGCTCTCCACTAAATGCCAGCTGCCTGTAAAATTAATTTCAGTTAGTGCAATTTTGAATTTCTTTACTGAGTATGCCGAAATATTTCAGGCTGCTTTTACAGATGTAACTTCTCCACTGGAATCCCTATAGCTGGACAAATCCATCTTAGCTCAGAATCCAATCCACCACTTTTTTTCTTTTCTCTTTTTCTCTCTTAAATATATCAAGAGCCATTTTTCTGTACTATTCATGAAAAAAAAAAAAAAAGAATGGATCCTGGCATACTTAGGTAACAGATCTGATAATATTTTGAGCATTTTTTTTAAAGGATATTAAATCAACTTTTATTCATCAACTTGTTAGGAGTGAAATCTGCTTTTGTAGGCAGGGTCAGGTCTAAATCTTTATAGCATATAAATTTTTTTCTCAGTCTCCAAGCCGGTTCTAAAACACTGTCTAAACTACAATTAGCCTCTGCATTTATTTTATTGGAAGAACAACTCATAGCAGTATTGCAAAAAAAAATGGAAAGTTTGAAAGATAAAGCAAAATATTAAGCCTATGAATCACAGGGAAATTAGAACCACATCTGTGCCAGAATAAAACTGAAAAGCTGCTGCAACAAATCCTCGGGTCACTTCTATTTTGGCTTTTTTTACTGGACATAGAGACGTGAAAGCAGGACCACATACACAACCTGCAAGTCCACAATGATTATTTTATTTATTGCCCATCAAGCAATCGGCTGGGACTGGTATGCTATTAGGCTAAGCATTAATGTGCTTGCTGGCCCCCATAACAGCCAAGCAACTATGAATGATGTGGGAGGAACATCAACTTCTGTTGCTCCTTGGAAAAGGCTGGTCCTCTGTCTTGATGAGCTGTTGTCTTTCTCCTCTGTGCTTCCTCAGGCTGTCGTGTCAGCATCTATTTTCTAACCTTTGATGAGTCCACAAGTTAAACTATTACTGACTATAATCAAGTCACCTCTTTGCCTCTACTCTTCCACCTTGCATGGCAGGTGTCTTGCTGTAAGGCTATGGTAAGAGTCATAGCTACTGATGTAGCCGCGTAAAGCCAGAATCTGGGTCATGCAGTCATACAACATAGGAAGAAATCTGCAGCATTTCAACATCAGCTACGCATTATGTAAGCTGTATATAAGCGTTATAAAGTCGCTTTCTTGATAATATGTGTGGAAGTTCTGCATACTTAGAGCGATTTAAAAAAACCTGTCCTGGTTTGAGTAAGAACAGAACTAGTTCTGTTCAGTGATTTTACTTCTCGGCTCAGTTCTTCTAACTCACTGCACTGTCTGAAGTTAGCAGCAGATTTTCTCAGGCAGTGTCTGCTGCTGGCAGTGATAACAGCCCATGGTTGGAGTCAGTACCAAGAAGCGGTGTGCAGACCAAGGCACTGTTAGGTCTCGTGTACCACATTGGGGGTGCAGAAAGTAAAATGCTGGACCTGCAGGGAGGAGCAGCCAGGACAGGTGACCCCAAACTGACCAGTGATGGATTTCAGCCCATATACGTCATATTCGGTATAAAGCGGAGGGATCATGAGGGTCAAGTTCTTGGCTCTTGCTCTTTTCTTCAATGGCCGGCATCCGAGAAGGACTCTGCCCATTCTGCCTTCAATCCCAATCCATGTGCTTCTGAATCCAGCACCAGAATCCAGCTCCTGAGCCTGGATTCCATCTGCTGCTGGGCCCAGCCTGGGACTTTCCTGGTGCCTGCTCCACAGTATCAGTGGTGACAGTGATGTAACTGCCATCAGGGGGTTGGGTTCGATACTGGGTTTGTATCTATTTGTAAATATTCTAGTTTTACCAAAATTATTTTCATTTTCATTCAAGCTGTTTTAATTTCCTTTTCTACTGGCTGAGTCTCTCTCCCTCATTCCCTTTCTCTTCCCCTTCGGGGAGGGAGGGGGGTTAACAGAGAGCATCTGTTCTAGGTCTAGTGGGGTGCCCTGAGCCTAAACCATGACAATAACCAAAACTATAGTGAAAATTTCATGTTACTGAGATTATGACTATAGAATACAACACTGTGGAAGCAACTGTTTGCTCTAAAGATTCATGTTCCATTGGTATTGTCCTTGAGACTGCACCAGTAACTGCTCCACACCGAAAACTTCCATTTCAGCAGAGAAAGGCTCTGGGGGAACTAGATCTACTCAGAATTACATTCCTCCTGAGGTGAAGAACCCAGAACAAAGCTCACTCATTATTTAGACCTTCAGAGGATGGCTTAGATGGTTGCTGATCTGCACACAAGTTTCTGCTGAATTTCTGTTGGGGTTGTCTTCCATTGGCAGCAAGAAGTTAAGAATTCAAGTGAAAAGCTAAGCACCCAGTGAGCTATCATGCAGCACACAAAGAGAAAAAGATAGGCCATTGCTAGTATGAGAATCAAGGTTTAGATATTTTTCCTTCAGGGTCTAAAGGATCTCATTGGGTCCTGTTCCCAGCTGGGTAAACAGGACAGTTCCACAGACAGCTCTTTCTTGATAGGCCATCCCCAGGCTGTAAAAAATGGAGCCAAGTTCTTATTCACCTGCTGAGAAAACTTCTGTGCCCACAGGTTCATCTTAGAGGGGTTGTCTTTTGGGATGGTAGACATTTTCTGGTAGTCAGAGAAGAGGTGGATGAAGGGGTCCCAACCAAACCCTTCCTGCAACTGATGGAGAAGAATATAGTGTAAAACCAACAAAGTTCTCGTTTCCCTGGCATTCCTGTGTTAGAAGCAATAGAAAAGTGTATAGGTTTCTGCCATGATTTACAGAATGAATGTTAAGTTAGATGAAGGCATCCAACTTTCAGGCTTCAGAGCACAACCTGCAGCACTAGAGGACAGAGAAATACACTTTCCCATTACACTGACCTCTCAAAACAGAGATGAAAGATGAATTTGGAGCAGCCAGAAATGTCAGCAACCTACTATACAAGCTGCTGCTTTGGGCAGAGGAAAGCTTCTATCTAAATGGAAGCCAAATGTGGGCTTCAAAGGAGTTTAGGGAGCATCCCATAGGAAAAAGCCCACCATGTTATGGCTGTAATAGGGACAGTATATAGACAGAATTATAACTGTTCTTTCATGTTCCACTTATCCCAGCAGCCCTGTCAGTAGCCAGACAGGAGACAGGAGATCCCAGCCTATAGGGTGTGGGTGAGACAGTGGGGCAGTGGCCAAACTGGTAAGGTAAAGAAGGAAAATTTCCCTTTCTGAAACTGTTCCACTCCAAATAACTATTTTGATAGTCATTCCAGCAGAGAAAACAGAGGTAGACTCTTCAGTTTGATAATTCAGGTATTTTTTTGGGATGTGGAAAAATCAGGATCCTCCAATAACTATTTTCTCGTTCATATAAGATGCAAGAGCTCCCAGCCAAGGGGGCTGAGGGATACTCAACAGTCAGTAGCTTGAGCCATCATAATGGGCATTCACCTTACAGTTCCCAGTTCAAAGCAGGTTGAGCGCTCTCTCCGTTAGACTACCACTTGCTACAAGGATTAAGGGAAAAGGGGAAGGGAAAAATCTCTCGTGCATGCTTGCCAAAAGAACGTACTTCAATCTAGGACATGGTTCAGGATTTTGGAGTTCAACCACAGTGAGGGATGCAGTTACATGTGCAGGAGGATATGCCAAACCTGTCCCCTTGCCACTTGATGGACAGAACTGTCTCCACTCAGTGCATTGGCTGCTAAAAACACTGTGCTCTCTGCTATGTTTCATAAAGAGAAGCCCAGCCACATGACTCACCAGGATACTGCTAGAAGCCTGACATTTTTTTTTTCTTTTTTTGCCAACTAGCCCAATGCCCCACAGGAAATCTGCAGCAGATGTGCCCAGCTTTGATCATCCTTTTCCCATGCTAGGCAACAAAAAGCAGTTCCTGTTTCTCACCTCGGGAGAGAGGTTGATATACTGCACTAAGCTCTCCCCACAAGTGGCTTAGCCCAAGTCTGGCACAGGAAGGTTTTCAGGAGACATCAGCTTTAGACACTCTGCCAGTGCACCTCCCAGGTGCTTCCTAGACCCAAGTGAACCCAGATTGTAAGCAAACACTTACAAGGCATGACAGCTACAGTCGCCAGGCTGCAAACATCCTTCTGACAACGGCTTCACTGACTTTATTAATAATACACCCGCTTTTCCCAGTTACCTGCAGGTATGTTTCCAGAGCAGTCCACACCGTCCAGTCCTTTAGCTGAGCACCTTTCTTCAGATATTCTCTTATCCTTTCCTCCCGACACTGTGACCTAAGTGCCTTATGGGCCTGATGTCTGGGAATCCCCAGCACATTCTCATGAACATAGACAGACCAAAGGTTGCAGGTGGCCTCTGTGGTGTGAGGGGGAAACTCCCATGCTTGCTGCTGTTGATTGTGCCCCAGCTCATGGATGGGACCCCAAAGACCAGTAGTTTGCATGTACTTCATGTCTAACACCTCCTTCACTGAATCTAGGTGGCCCATGATGGGGTAGCCAGCATGCATCCAGCCTGCAGGGAAGACAGGTACCAACACACAGAAGTGCTCACCTCAGTGTCTCTGAGACATAAATGACTGTATTTACTTCTCATTTCTCGGATGTCTTTCCTCCATCTCACAAACCAAATCATATTACCATGTATGTCAAATTTAAGATCCCAGAAACTGGCACTCAAGAAGTTCAGGTCCAGAAATGTGAATGAAGAAAACCACCCAAAACAGAAGGGAATTTTATGACTGCAGACTATGATCTTTTTAAATAGCATTTGCTCAGGATAGCACAACTTAATACTTGCAAGATGTGCCACAAATCCTTTCCATGTGGCTTAGCAAAGGGTTAGGACATCAAGGTTCATGCCAAGCCCTTGTCTCATTGTGGGATGATGAATTTAACCAGTCAAATTTGAAAAACAACTGAAAAAAAAAAATGTATTGTGAAGTTCCGCATTTACCATATAATTTGACTCTAGATTAAATGCACTCTGTTCACAACTGGAAAAGCTGGAGCAGGGGAGCATCGGCTGCAAAACTACACTCATGAGCTTTGGCAGGGATACTGCTTCTACTTCTCCACTGACAGCACCTCAGGCACACAGACTGAGCTTTGCCCAGCTTCTTCAGACTAAGCTTTGCCCACAATAACCCTTGTGGAGCCCATCTCCAGCAGGTAGGCACACACGGGTTTAACAGTTGTCACTGAATGTGTGAGAACAGTCCTGTGGCTGAAGCAGGGAAAAAATAGAAACCAGGTTGCTGTGTCCCAGATGTACTGACTCTGCGGTGCATTCAGGAGGGAGAATGGGAACCACATGTGAGCCAAAGCCACTGCAGTCAGCATCTCTGCCTCTTAAGTCAGCCAGGCAGAAGAACAGCTGAGTGAGACAACACCAGAGACAACACTCTCAACTTCCAGTGAGAGAAGGAAGGTATCTGAAAGGGTCAATATCTTTTTTAAAGGCCTCCCTTACAACCTAATGGAGTAGCCTACAATTATGCAAACGTTTAACACCTTACCTATGTTTCTAGCCTGGTTTTAGCAAAATAAGCTTGAAGGAACAGACACTGCTGCTAGAACCCACTCGTCTCTTAGCCCTCGAGAAGGCCATATGGCAATTTACCTACCGCATGAGATCTGGACATCTGTTACAATCCTCTCTGGCCTTGAGAATTTTGTTGGTATTGCTGCCAGTTTGCTTATTGCCACCATGATCTCATTCCACAGGGTCAGCAGTGGCTGTGGGTCCTCCATGTGGCGGATGCTGTCAGATGGCACTGTCAGGATGAGATTCTCAACAGCCAGTTCTGCCCAGGGAGCAGGGTAGTGCCGGATACAGGCCTTCCACTGTTTTTCACAGGTCTCCCCTATATCAACAACACAAAACTCAGTTAAGCACAGCTCTAACTTTTGATCACGATCCCAGAGGTCAAGCTGAAGAGAGATCATAGTTGTGAAATTCTCTTGGAAAACAGTATGTGGTAGTTGCCTGACTGTGGCTGGTGGCTGTTAACTAGTTCATCCTCATCCTGTGCTTGGAAAGTCTCCTCATGCTCTTTGATGGATGGGGAACAGGCAGAAAAGGACTGGCATTTAACAAAGAACAGATCCCTGTTTTCCATCTGAGAACAAGAAGCATCAGGTTACGCCAACGTGTCTTGATGACCTTGCTTTTCCTCCACTAGATACTTGCTGTTTCATATAAATACCTTGATTTTGTTTAGCAAGAAGAATATGCATATAGAAAGAGAAAAGAAACACAGGAAATTCAGCAGAGATTTACTCTAGGGACTGGAGGTGGCCATATCGGGGCACAGTGAAGCAGGAAGACTGCAAGGCAAGCTTTGTCACGGCAGAGGTCAGCCTGTCTCCCTCCAGAACAACAGTTTCCATCAGAAATGACAACTCCACCCTCCAATAAATGTTGGTTTGGACTAACTGCCCATTTTGTGACAGCTCCTTCACCTAGCTCCTATCATGTAGCAGGCACAGAGTAACAGAGTGACAACAAAGCAATGAAATTAAGCCTGGGTATTCCTAAACCCAGGCATTTCTAAGATGTTCCTCAGCACAGGACCATCCTTCCTTTCAGTCACAGGGATAGCAGCATCTTTGAGCAGCACTGAGGAGAAAGGCATCAAAGTAAACTTACCAAGCTTGAAGAAAGGAGCTCTGATTGCCCCTTCTACCACGATGGGCACTCTCCCCAGGATGCTTCTTTCTGGCACTACGATGTAAATGAGACCACCCCAGAGGCAGGAAACAGAGAGTTTCTGGCAGGCAATATCATAGGTGCGTATGACCACTGGGGCCCGCTTCAGCTCTGTGGCATGAGAGAGGTCATCTGTGTGACACCCAATCTGCACCTGGCAAACAGAAGGGTATGAACAGCTAAAGGGCTGCAAGTGTGACCTGGCAGACCGACCGCCAACACCTTGAGCCACATGCTGCAGCATTGTCCCTGCAGGGCACATGCAGATGCGGCCTTCAGACTCCAGCTGAGTTTGTTTTCAGCCTGTAGTGACCTGAAGCAGTAAATATAGTGAAAAAAGCTGGTGAAGTTCAGTACTATCACTGTCTCAGACAGTCTTACAGCTATACTCCCATTATTACTGGCTTAACTACATCCTTCACCAGCAGTTCAGGGTACTGCAGTGACATCTTTCACTGCATTGTACTTGCATTGATCATTCCTTCACCCTTCACCAGCATCAAAGTCACACCCTTAACATATGAGTTGGAGACATGTGATCACTGCTGGCTTCTTTATTGTGCCTCTTCTTGTCCTCATACAGTAAAAGAGACAGCTGCAGGATCAGGTAGAAACACTTGAGTTAACTTTGTTTTTCAGCTGCAGGAAGCTCACTGCAGAAAATATCCAACCGGGTCAGTATTTATCAGCTTTGTGCTTTGCAAAGAACAGGATCCCAAGGAATGAGTTTATATCTGATCTGGATACATCCACACGAGCAATCGTGACAGCACTGTGAAGGTACCTTATGAGAGATGTGGAGAGACAGAACTAAGTTTAGTGCATAGAAGGGCCCAAGTACTTACCTCGGGTCTGAAAATCACCTCGATCAGGTCTCATTGCACAATAACAAAACAAACACAGATGCCTGCAGGCAGCAGCCACATTTAATTATCCCACCAGCACCCCGAAATAAAAGGAACACAAAAGAAGAGAGTGGGAAACAAGGTCAAACATTATGACAGTGCATGGAAAGTGCCACAGGGAGGCACTAGCAGGAAAGAACTGAAAGAGCAGCAAAACCAATAACGACAAAAACCTTCCCCGGGATAATTTGAGTACTCACCTGACAAATATATCAGGGTAAAGAGAAGCCAAACTAAAGAAACCTTACCTTCAGACCAGCACCAACCACCAGGCAAGGGAATGTTATAACTGCTGTGTGCCCTTCAGGGAGGTAGAGTCCTGTGCTCCTCCAGGCTGTCTTACCTAGAAGGTAAGAGAAAACTGAGCCCTAAACAGTCGAGCACTTCTTAGCCTGACACGACAGATTCTGGAGATTTCAAGCTGCATCAGAAGAATCTTCCATCCTTTTCACTGGCTCTACAATCACAGAACTGTCTTACGTTTTACCTAACCTGTCAGAAATAGAGTTTTGAAGCAATAGGGTAGCAGCATGAAGAAGATCATCACGCCGTTTGCAAGCAAACCCACCCAGATTTGAACTTCTGGAAATGCCAAGCTTAAATGTGTTTACTAGTATCTTTTTAAAACAAGAAAAAAAAAAAAAAGAAACCAAAACTCCAACACTTCCTCCACTCAGATCATCTTACCCTAAAGCCCTCGCAAGAGGTGCATACTTGGGTATTGAACACACTTGTAATGGTCATAAAACATTTCCTAAATCACAGACTTCTAGTAACATCCCATTTTTCCTTATGCACTGGTCCAGCACAAGTTGGGGCCCACAGGAATTCTCATTTCTAACCGACTGAAGCTATGGGAAAGTCTAAAAGGACTGTCTTATGCTAGGTGTAACTGTAAGATGGGTAGCCCACCACTACATTTCAGCATGTTTCTAGACAGTCTTCCCACGGAAATTCAAGTCTCCTCCACCCAGATCCCTGTAAACACTTACAGTAGTGCGAAACGGATCCATCTCTACTGAACTGACCAGGTAAAATCCACTCCTTAGTTCTGACATAAAGTTTACTCGAGCATATTTCAACACAAACACCAAAAGTCCTAAAAGAGCTAAACTGTCATAAACCACCCAACTTACGATCTTTCTTCCAAAAAAAGCAGGACCACTTGTGCGCTGACACAACAACTCGTGAGATTGTGCTGTAACTCAGTCTGAAATTATTTGGATAAAAATAAACCTTTTGTTCCTAACTCCTACCTCTTTGTAGGATGCACCATAGATGGCACAATTATGGCAACAACAGCCTGCAGTGTAGAGCCCAGGGCTTCTCAAGGAGGCTTTCTTGCCAAAGCTGTTGTGCTGGTTAAGTACCCTGAGGCACCTCTATTAAGTGGTTCTTCTCCCTGAGTACCTTTGCACTAACACCGTGGAAGCAGGACTTTGCTGGGGTGTTTCACAGCGCTGAAATCAGGGCTGGCCACAAAAGGAACCTGTCTGCCACTCCAGAGAGGTCAACCTCCTCGCAAGCCCACAGTGAAAATGCACATCCGTGCCCATGTTCAGACGTACACAGACATACTATGCACACTGAGGACAGATGCCCCACCGATCCCAGCAACAGGATGCCTCAAGAGGAAGGGAGATACACTCCTCACCTGGGTTTGTGCCATCGATTTCCACTGTAACAGGAAGGGCACAGACTCCAGCAGCAGATTTCTGCACTAGGGCTGCACTGTCCTTCATGGTGAGGGACAGCTGGGTCGCCAGGCAGAGAAGAACTGCCTCTTTGGAGTTGTTCTTGACAGGGCAGTGCCTGTTGATGTGCGGGATCCCACTCCTCTGAAGCACTTTGGTCAGCATGCGGTGCAGTGAGGCATACGCAGGGCAGTCGTGGGCTGGGATGTGCAGAAAGGCAGTGCAGTCTTGTGCCAGCCTTTGCAGCCAATCCTTCAAGGGGGCCTTGAGCTCCTCATGCTTGTCTACATGCCTGCTGAAAAGTGCAAGCGCCTTGCGAAAGTGGTAGTGCTCCCCAGAGGTCACGGCCGGGTATTTAGCTGCCTGGACACTCTGCTCCAGGATGCTCAGCCCAAAGCGGTTCAGGATTTTGTTGCCAGGATATTTTGCCACAGCAGCTTTGCCACGGTTCTGGGAAGCCCAGTACCAGGCCTGGCCTCCAACCAGTAGGCCACCTCCCTCTGCTACAAAAGCATGAATCCTCTCCGCCTCTTTGTCGCTGTAAGAAGAGCAGCAGTACACGCTCATGTCGTCTGTCAGCTGTGACACCTGCGACTTTATCTCTTCCTGAGAGAGGAGGCCACACAGTCCCTTCAGGCTGGCATCCACACCCACCAGCCCCTTTCTCCCAGCATCCAGCCAACGGACAGCATTGAGCAGGAACCTGCCCAGCTTTGGGGAGAACAGATGGCTCTCATGGGTTGCCACCACAACGCGGCCTTGGCCGTAGCATGCCGCAGCTAAGAGGCAGCGGTGTGAGCTGTCCAGGCAGAGCGGGAAGGAGAGTACACCATGCACCAGTAAGATGGAGGGTATGCCCCCTGTCACAAAATCCAGCTCCGACACACCACGCAGGAGAAGCTCAGCAGCGAGGCTGAGGTCGGCCTGGTGCCTGCAGAACCAAGAGAGGTGCAGGTTAGCCCCTGTCCCAGGATCCTTTGCACAAAAGGCCACCTTGTCCATCCCTGCCTCTTCTTCCTCCCTCATCCTAGTACATCGTGTTGTCAGTTCTTTCATTAAAAAAAAATAATACACTCATACATAATTTTTCTCCTTTGAAAGCCTTGGGTTTTGCAGCCAAGCACATTTGTAAGAATCTCGTTACTTATTTAAAAAAAAAAAGGAGAAGCAGAAGAGGTCAAAAGGAAGTTTCTAGACCTCTGACTGAAGAGTAGCTTGAAAATCTATAATAAAATACCTTGCAGAAACTCAAAAAATCAACATAAAGAGGTTCTACTATGCAAGGCAAGGCCTTCTTATCTCTGCTATTTCCATATGACTCCAGTATGGCACTGTGAAGACACATATAATCACTCTCATTTGCTTTGTTTGCACTTCCTCCTGATTCTGCCAACCACCGTTGTTCCCCAATACCTGGAAAGAATCTGTTGTTACGTGGCCATTGCAGCCAACTCAATAAGAATAAATGATGCTGCCCTTCTGCGAGCCTATAGGACAGAAATTCTATCCGCAGCTCTCCTTTGGTTATTACTTTTCTGAGACTCTTTGTCACACAGAGTATGTGCCCAGGTATACGGCACAGCACTGCCTCAGACTGCAGTCTGGTTCTCTGTGCTTTAAGCAAAGGCCTGCAGGAATACCAAGATGCACAGAGCTCTTCTATTGCATTAAAGTTAGGTACCTAAATTTATCTGTGGCTCTGGATCCGACCAAAACCACCACAAACGCATCCTAAACAAGGTGTAATTCACCCTTACTATGTAAAGTCTTCTTAATCGCTACGGAATTTTTCTCAGCTGAATTCTCCATCCCTCTCCCTCTTCCACAGACTGTGCATGAAGTGCTGGGAACACGCCCATGCAATGCAGATGGGAACAAGAATCAAAGAGCAAAGTTTAATTAATTTAATTTGTTAGTTGTGTCTGAAAAACACTGGACAAACAGAAAGTACCAAATCCAATTATTTGCTTGAAAATAATAGAAATGTAGCATTACATATCCAGAAGGAAAAGGCTGCGAAGGAAAGATTTGCAGAGAATTTGATTTGAACTGTTGCAGCTTTCCTTGCAGTGAAGCTGCCAGAGGAAGCACAGCAAGTACTCGCTGCTTGGGAGAACCTGCTGCCTTGTGTAAGTCAGCAGAAGTGCTGGGAGGCACAGCCTGGCACACCCGCTGGCAACGGGGGGTGGAGGAAGGTGGCAGCGCAATGCCCAAGACTCTTGACTGCTTGGTCAGCTGTGCAATCCAGCCCAAAGATCCTGGTGGGAATCCCAAACTAACCGGTAGCCAGGAGATTTCCCGCCGACACAGCCCGTGTCAGAAGCTGAGAAGGGAGTTGGCACTCAGCCTGCCTCCTCAGCTCTGCACCACCCCCAGGGTTTCACTTGCAGAAGGTGAATTTCTGCAAGTAACAGGCTACACAGGTTTAGCAGCTGCCAGCCTGAGGCCAGAGGGCTGGCCTGGTGCTCCAACTCCAACTCAGTTTTGAACTGTAAGAAGGTTGCCCTGAATAGACACAGTGTGGGGAGAGGAAGAGGAGTTCCCCCTGTCTCCGTGCCATTGTATGTTGCGCTCAGGCACACTTGGTCAGGCAGACTGCTCTTAAAGATGGCTCCCCTCATTTCCTTCCCCTTGAATAAACTCCCCAGGCCTGGCCCAGCTGCCTTGGAAACAAAGGCAACATTCCTTCTGATTGCAAACAGCAGGAAGGTCCCCCTCAAATTGGAAGACAACACTTACATCCCATCCTGGCTGCTAAAGAACCAGCATTCACCATCATCCTCAGCTGTCGTCTCAAGAATCTTCTATGAACACCTCACCAGCATAACCTGATCAGTTAAAGAGAGAGCAATTCAGATACTCACGGGACAATTAGTGGGATCTTGGGAATTTTCTTGGCGACTTTGAAGATGCCTTTCTCAACAGCATTTCCCGTGAAGTACACGCCAGCCACGCTGATCACCTGGTTCCCAGGAAATTCAAACAGCACCTTCTCCTTGCCATGTTGACTAGCCCAGTGCCAGGCTTGGCCTCCAATGAGCAGCCCTCCACCTCCCTTCACAAAGCCAACCAGGTCTTTTGCCTGTCTGCTGTCATAGGCATCCATACAGTACACCCCCAGAGAGGGACTAAGCTCTGCCCCGGGCTGTACTTTGGTATCAGCCCTGAGAAGCAGCTGAGAGAGGGAATCCAAATGAGGATGGACCCCAACCAGGGCTTTGGGGGAAGGCTTGAGCCACTCCACAGCATTTCTGAGAAACTGGGAAAACTTGGAGTCCTTCAGGATTCCCTCATGGGAAACAACCACCATTCTGCCCTTCCCATACTGTGAAACAGCAATCAGAACCTGCTTCTTAGAGCTCAAAAGCACAGGGTAGGCATCCTCTCCCACAAGGAGCAGCTCACAAGGAACAAAACCGCCAGTAAAGTCCCATGGCCCAACACCATCCACTAACAGCTCGTAGGTAGCAGAGGGTTTCATCTTCAGGTCACTTCTATCTGGTGGAGAGAAGAAAAGCTTTCATTACAGTATGACTCCACAATAAAGCACAGCTCTAACAACCCTGTAGAGTCAGTTCTTTGTTATCTGCTAGGAACTCCAAACAAATAGGAATCATTTAGTGAAAGCAGTTTTGTAGACACAACTTTTTCAGAGATTTGGGTCCGGTTTTGTTTCTTTTTTGTTTGCGTGTTTGGCTTTGTTATCACACTATTTACCGTTTAAACACGTGACAAGTTTATCAAGATGATAGAGGAAAAGAAAGCGACTGTTCCAACAAATTCTGCTATGCATCATGGAGAAGAACAAGGAAATAATGACATTTACTTTCCCCTTAACAATTTATTTGGAGAGGGAGTGTGCTAGGGGTTCCAGGAAGTCTACTAGGAACCTAGAGCTGGTTTACATGGGAATAGCCTGAAAGCTAAAACATCATATCAGTACAACACATGGCATAATTCAAACGTGCACTTCACATATCAGTTCCTAATTTGCTGTGTACAGAGCTACACACAGATGCTGCAATATGCTTTTCCAAAGTTGTTCTTTTCTACCTCTGTTTAGGCACTATAAGCCCTTGCTTACTATTAGAATGTGCTGTGAAGGGGAGGAGAGTCAGTAGAAGTGATGGAGACAACCAGCTCCCTTAGAAAAACTGTCAGTTTAAGTCACCCAGTACCTAGGAGAGAAGGTCTGGGCACGGGAGATTCATGCCCTAGCTCCCCAATCCAAACTGTTGCATGATCTGAATCAAATAATTTCCCTTTTCTGTAGCTTTGTTTTACCTGTTTTCCTGTCTGCAAAGTAAGGAGAGTGGTACTGACCTCTACTGCCAAGACCTCTGAGGTCGTCAGGTGACACGTGTTCTATTTAGGTTCCCTCAGTTTTAAAGTTTGGCTTAGCTCTTCACCAAAATAACCTTCTGCTGAGCTGAGGTGGCTGTGACTGTGTTAACAGGAAGGTTTTGAGGTATGACTCAGTCCCACCCACTTCCTGGAGTTCAGGATTCACAGGGCTGACTTGGAGCACAGCGTCTATGGGCAAGGGAAGGAGCTGCTCCGGGGCAGGTCTGGCCTTTCCCTGGCAGCATCCCCTGCCAACACCGGAGAGCACCAGAGAGCTGGTCTTCACGTGGATTTCTTATTTGGCTACCCTGAAAGCAAATCCTTGGCATGCAAACACGGGAAAATGGAGAAATCCTGGAAAAGCAGCAGCTTTGATTTGGATTTGTCACAAGCCCCGGGGTGCTCAGAAACAGCAACCGATCAAGAATGACAGTATCATTCCCATTCTTATCCTCTGGACATGCCTGGAAGCTCCTGTTTTTCAGCCAAACTCTCGTGAGACTCCACTGTTGTCTTATATTTGATTTACAAGTCAAAGCTGCTGATTAACATAGGATAAAACCACGTTGCCCGGTAATTTAGTGTTTCTTTGCTGACTTAGTCCAAATTCCAGCATTGTTTCTTTGGGTTTGACTAAGCCAAACATTTAAAGACAAATACAAGGTCTGAGTGGTTTAAGAGGTTTTACTGGGAATCATGCAACAAAGTAGTAACACAGCTTGGGAAAATACTGAAGTGTTGGGGTTTTTTCTGGTGACTTCTGTGGATTTGATATTAATGTACCTGCCCACGGTATAAGCATGAGGAAAATAAGGTGGATAGTTTCAGCAACTCGCGTTCTGCCTGAGGACTATCGCCCAGGACTAAGTTTGAAGTACATTCAGTAAAAATCAAACCTTACTTATCATAGAATGGTTTTGGTTTGAAGGGACCTTAAAGATCATCTCGTTCCAACCCCCCTGCCATGGGCAGGGACATCTCCCACTAGAGCAGGTTGCTCTGTCCAGCCCGGCCTTGAACATTTCCAGGGAGGGGGCATCCACAACCTCCCAGGGCAACCTGTTCCAGTGTCTCACCACCCTCACTGTAAAGAATTTCT
>JAAGNO010026738.1:0-14003 GCA_033439905.1 Ceryle rudis | reverse complement strand
AGGGAGTGTTGTGAGAGTGTTTGTTGGCTTGTTATGGTCTAGTCGCGATTGGGTGTGTGTGGGGTGTGGGTGTGGTCCGGGGGGGGTGTGGGTGTGGGGAAGGAGAGGAGCTGTGGGTCCTCGCTGCCCTCCCCCAGCCGCCACCATAAATAGGTCTTGGCTGGGGAAGCAGGGAAGGGGGAGGGTGTTTATTCCTCAACCTGCCTCGTTCCTTCAGAAGCGGCGAGAGCAACACACGCTGAATCCACCCGTGCGATCACCGACCAGCCATCCTCACCGATGAAGACCAGAGCCAAAGGCTTCCAGAACTGGAACCAGCAGGAATTCTGGAGCCCACCACAGCAGCTTCCCGGCAGCCCTGAGCCCGGGGAGGAAGAGGCTTTCTGCCAGGAGCTACAGAAGGGTTCAGGGCTCGCGTGGCTGCCGCCAGCGGGTCCCCTGCCAGCGTCACACTCGTCTACGCTCCCGTAACACGTGCACACCTCACCCCGATGCCCCTCACCACCCCTCTCTGCTGCAGAAACTGGTTTCCCAAGTTTGCACGACAGGTAGAGAAGGGTGCAGGGAACACAAGTCACGGAAAGGGAAGATGGAGCCCCAAAGGGTCATCAGGAAAGGCCTCCAGGCTCCACAGGCTTCAGGCACAAGCAGCCCGAGAAGACAAACCGGAGGGTGGGGGGAGAAGCCGCTTCCAACCACCCCTCTTCTGACAAACTGCAAGGAAATTAATTCGTCCCACGCACCCTTAGATGTGACATTTGTGTAAAGTCTGCTGCTAAGTAATCGCTGTTCAGGCAAAACCAGTAACCTTTCAAGAACAAATGGGAGCCAGGGATAAAAAAAACCCACCCGTGAGAGCTGCCTGTAGAGAGGTGCCCCTGGTTCCTACTTCTGGCTGATGCTACAACAGGATCCGAAGGCTCTGCTCCCATTTTGGCAGGAGCATCACCGCGTTTTCCCTGCCGGAGGGGACGGGGATGCAGAAGGGTGAACCAGGAAGGGAGCCAAGTTCCAGTGGGTCTCAGGGACCCTGCCTGGTGCTCTGGCGATGCCGTGGCTACGGAGCAGGCAGAGCGCAGAGCCCAGGCAGGGCGAGCGCGTCGAGCCCTCGGCATCCCCACAGCTGCTCCACCAGCCAGGCAGACACGGATTATTTAACCAACTGATGGAGAGGATCCTGCCGGTCTGCGGGGCAGAGCTGCCAGACGGCCGGTGGATTGGCCTCGTGCTTCGGGATCTCTCCTCGCAAATTCCGCTGGCATCCACCCCCTGCCCGATTAGGGTTTAACAAATGGGACCGGCGGGATCCCTCCCCCAGCCCCAGCCCCGCCGCGGGGGGCTGCTGTCAGATTAAGTGAAGCAGCACATGAGTATGTGGGGCACGGGGCCACGTGATGGAGCGAAGGCTCAGCTCTCGGGGCAGCACGAGACGGCATCACATCCTCGCTCAGGGCTGGTAGAAATATACACCCCCCCCTTTAATCTGCAGCTCCACAGGACCTCGGGTGATTACACCCATCAGGAGAGATGCTAAGAAAAGCCACCTTGGATTTCACATGCTGCAAAAAGAGACAGCTAAAGAGGGGAGTAGCAACCAGCCCAGAGCCCTTTGCTTTCTGCATCGTTTCCAGCCTGGCAGGTGCCATCCACAGAGGGGACAGCCACTCACCACTCTCAAACCCACAAAAACCCTGTGCACACAGTTCCTCCAAAAGAGGGGCTTTATGGCCCCCAGCAAGACCCTACGTACAAGCCCTTGGCTTGATAACCCAACGAGGCTGTGCTGGTCCAGCCACAGCCACCAGAGATGAGGCATTTTTTTTTTGTTGCATTGCTAAATCAGGTCAATCGAGTCTCCTCCAGCCAGACAGAGCCCGTCTGGCTCCTGCATTAGGAGTCGTTCGAGTACGGCAGCTCCGTGGCAGATGAAAGTTTATCCTGCCGTTAACAGCAAGTTGCAGGGTTCCTGTGGGAGAAGGGTCTGTCTGCTCTGAGCATCTCACAGCCCTTCCCCAGCATCACTACAGACACCCTCACCCAGCCACAGCAGAAAGGGCTCACCAGCTTCACCTGAGGAGCCACGAGAAATAGCTGCACAACCAAAAGCAAGGCTGAGGGAGGAAGATCCTTGAGAGGGGTCATTGGAAAGCAAACACAGACCCCCTGTTCCCCATACACCGACCAGAAACAGCCCCATACCAGCACATGGGTCCCAGTTTCCTTGGCACCCAGGTAGTATTTTCACCCTCCTGGACCTAGAGCAGCAGCACAAAGGATCTGCCAGGGACCTTCCTTCCAGATCAGTGTGAATCTCCAAGCACTCGCACCCCGTCACATCCCAGTCCTGCCCTAGAAGCAGCATTTGTCCCTGAGAACTGTCATCCCAGGAAACCAAGTTAAGTGGCAGCACTTGAACTTCTCCCTTCGGAGCTTTGCGCAGGCTGGAAACAGTTAAACTCCTCCAGTAAAGGGACCGGTGGGACATATCTGTAAGAACTCATTTAAGGCTCTACAAAGATGCAGGTCTGTCAGCTACAGGCCCCAGGATCCACACCTTCAGCATGACTCAGAAACCTCTATCTGGTCCTCAAAAGCTGCTTTACACCACAGACCACGTGTGAGATGACCAAGGGTAAAGTTAGAACCTCGCTAACTCAAAGCGTTGCTTGTGTTCAAGCACAGGCTGCTCTAACCAAGTGTCTTACAGCAGATGTGTCCACGGGCTCTAGCACTGGGTGCAAACACCGTCCCGTCCCTTCCCCGCCACAAACCGGCACCTGAGGCGACAGTCCCCTTGGCGCAGCTGCGGCAGGGGTTTCAGGAGGGGAGAGTTAAACAAAGGAAGCAATAGGCTCTGCTCTGCCAAAAGGCTCCCAAGTTCACATCCTGCCTTTCAAAGAGTTGATGATTAAAAAAAAAAAAAGCTTTTTTTTTTTAATAATAAAAGCAGCACCACACCGCTTTGCGGAGAGCTTGCAAACATCCATCTGTAAAAACAGGCTGCAGAGAAAGACTCCAGTTCCTCCCAGCGTTTCCAGGGAGAGGCTGCCAAAATGGCTGGTCCATCCCTCCACGTGTGCAGCTGCCACCTTCCCCCAGCATCTGCTCTCAAACCACCTCAGGAACTCAGAGCACAGCTTGGTAGGACACCGCTTCTCAAAGACCCTCCTCTCCCGGCGTACTGGAGCCAGGCGAGCACAGAGCTGGTGGGAGCAGCAAACCTCACCACCACCAGCTCCTGCATGGTCAGCTGGGCACAGGCAGGCAGTGGGGAGCAGGGCTTTCCTCAGGCAGCTCTGCTCTCCAGGGGCACAAGCAGCAGCCACCTACCTCCCCCCTGTCCCCAAAGGCCCTGCCGACAGCTCCGGAGGGTGTTGCAGAGCAGCACGCGGCCCAAGGGAAAGCCAGCTGCATTTCACAAACCAGCCTCAATCCACAGCCAAAACATTTGAAGGTAGTGCAGGAGTTGGGGTTGCCAAGCTGTGAAGTCAGAAGTCACTCTGGAAAGGGCTCTGCTCATCACGCTGCTCTCCCTCCCATTGCTGATGCCCTAAAACAGAGCAGTGCCTGTCCTGTCGTGTCCCCCCCCAGACGCTGTTTATGGGACAGAGTGGGCATCCCAACGAAGCTGGGTTTTTCCACAAGGTCTTTTGGGCCCAGGCATGGATAAGCAAGTTTAGGAAAGTCAACATTCATCTGCAGCCCGTCCCCTGCAGCAAGGTCAGTGCCAGGCGGCCCTCACCGCAGGCTCAGCCCAATCCCTGCGCTCCCAGCTCCAAGGACACTGTGTGGCCATGTCCCCCTCCCCTGGGCAGGGCTGGGGGCAGCTGCCCAGCCCTGGAGCGCTGCCTGAACCCACAAACCCACCTGAGCAGGCTGAGCTGAGCTGCTGCTGGGCAGCCAGGGGCAGGAGGAGTGGGGAAGCCGCTTGGTTTTGCTGCACCCCCGTGCCCAGCAGGAAGGTGACGGTGGGAGGACCCAGCACTGCAGCACCTCCTGACTACAGGGGATAGAGTTTCATGGAGAAGCAGCTCACTTACCATCTGCTTTGCTAGGATGAGATGGTTTAGTCTCTAACAATAAGCAGGCACACAAAACCAACCAAGCCTCCTGGCACATATTCTCCTCCTCCTAACTCCAGGAGCAGTTGGGAAACATCTACCAGGTGGGTGGAGAACACCCAGAGGCTACTGGGAAGGAGCAACTTGGCAATGCAGGGTGAGCCCAGGAGGGAGAGAAGTAACCTGCAAGGAGCGATGGTGAGATCACCCCTTGCCCCCGCTGCAGGGGCTTTGGCCACAAATGCTTTGGGTCATGCACAGAGGGGCATCGCTGGCTTAAACTGATCTCCAGCCACAGAGAGGTGGTAACGGCCAGGGCTGGAGGGAGGGCAGGGGAACCCTACAAGGCTGCCAGGAGGGACAGTGTCAGCTCCGAGAGGTGTCATCAAGCCCTGGTGCATGTAGAGTGCTTGGAGAAAACACTTCAGAGAGCAAAGGCTCCACCCCAAGGAGGATTCACTGACATTTGCAGCCTTCCAGCCATGAAATCACAGCATTACTCAGGAGAGCTTTCCCACAGACCATCTCCCCTCTCCCCCCCTGCCTCAGTAAGCCCATCCCCAAACACAGCAGAGAAGCAGCAGAATCAATCACCCCGAATCCCCCAGCTCCAGGCTGTGCTGAGGGGCCTTCCACCTCCCCCCCAGCAACGTTCATTTGTCACCTTTCACTTACACCGAGACAAAAAGCAGAGCCTGTTCAGAGCTCCGCAGCATGCAAAGCGTGCACACCAAGACACAACGGCAGCTCTTCTCCAGAAACTCGGCACAAATAGAGCACGGGATAAACACCTGGACTCCATCCCAGCAACACAGTTGTTCCTCTTTCCCTTCCTGCCTCCCCCCCCTTCCCAACTTGGAAGATCATTTTATTAATGTAGTAGGCTGCTACCAGATGGAGCGGAGATGAATGCCAAGAACAGATCACTGGCTCCTTGTGAAGCTCAGAGCCCGCTCACTAACTTTTTCCAAGCAAGGAGTTAGCCCAGAGGTACTGGGCCACTCACTCTGCATGGAAACGCCAGGATTTTAACAGTGAGAAGCCTGCCAGGGAGGTTCTTTGGGTCATCCCCAAGAATTAAAGGGTTTACAACTCCCTTTCCAGTAACACCGGGTGCTAGGTGGAGGTAAAGCCTGGCAGGGCTGGGAGCAGCTTGCCCTGACTCAGAGCAGAGGAACGTCAGATCCCAATCCCTCAGGACACATCTCCCGCAAGCCACCGCCACGCTGGGTGTGGTTCCTCTGCCAGGAAAGTCAGCCCCTTGAAGGAAAGCTGAAGTCACAGCAGATGGAGGGAGCAGGGACCCTGCGACACACCTACGCAAGATATTTTTGGCAGCCTTACTTGGCCTTTAGCCCCTTTTTGAGGGGTTAAAAAAAAAGCCGCTCAAGGGGGAGGCAGAGGAACAGCATCACCCCGAGTGCCTTGGGCTCTGCACCGGCAGGGCAGCCTCAGCCGGGGCAGGGGGGCTCAGCAGGGGCTCCCCGTGCCCATTTGAACGAAGGATGCTGTGCATCGGGCCAGGCTGTCGCTGGGCTCCTCGGTGGGGCAGGAGGGACTGCTGAGCAAGTAGACCTTTAGCTTCCTGCCAGCTCCTCTGTAGCAGTGAGGGAACCAAATTCCAGCCGTGTGGCGTTCGAGAGCAGCAGAGCCCCCTGCCCAGCCACGCTCCGGCAGCGGGACACCAGCGTGGGCACAGCCAGCTCAGGGCTCTGCAAGCAGAGCTGCATCCAACGGGGCAACTGCTTGTTCATCAGGGTGAATTCGGGCAAAACCACAGCGCCAAGATAAAGTCCAGCCTCGGGTCTCATCTAAATGTCCTCAAGGGAGAGTGGAACAGCCTGGTAGCAGAGACAGAAGGAGAAAAGGAGCCTCGTGCCCAGGATGCCGCTTCCCACACCCAGCACAGCTCCACGAGCTCCTCTCTGCATCCCTGGGCAGCACTGCTGCTCGAGATGTCTCTGAAGATGCCAACTCCCCAGACAGAGCTTTGAACTCTCATGAAGGGATTTTCAAGGCACAGGTTCGTGCTGCATGCTGAGCCCTCAGCGAGGCAAGGCACGGAGCTGACAGTCACCAGGGCTGGCTGAAAGGGTGGGAGCAGAGCCTTGCTGCTGCAGGTCCCACCTCCACTGGGGACTCTCGGCTGTGGGACACAGCCAGTCTCAGCCCTGCCAGCTGCAGCAGAGCTCTGTTAGCCCTGCAGCACAACAAGCAAGAAATTGAAGCTTATATAATGTATATTTGGGAGCAGCTGGTCCCCTGGAACACACACACACAGCCTTGCCTGCGCTTTGCAGCTGGGATCTCCCCCACCCTTCATGTGGGGAAGCCTCAAGCTTCACCTGGATATTGCCCTTCCTCCACTCCCACCTCTTTTAGTTCAAAGTGCTCATGTAAAGACATTAGCCCAGCCTTGAATGCTGCTGCCAGTAAACAACCAGTCACCCCAGTACCCAGCCGAAGTCAAAAGAGGAATGGCAAGGAGGGCGGAGACCATCACATCTGCCACCAGGCGAGTTCCCAGCACTGATGGGCACGGGGAGGGCAGAGGGCAGAGTGAACCAGCCACTTTCTTGAAAGGCTTCACACAGATTTATTGCTGGGGTAATGTCAGATAGGGAGGAAGCCCAGCCCTCTTCCTCCTGCTCTCTTGAAGAAAGAAACTCAGGAATTTGGCAGAAGGCCACGGCTCAAACAGAGGAGACCCTGTGCTAAGGCATGTTCAGAAAAGCAGCCTCCTCCCTGCCAGGATAAACGTTGCTTTTCCACCCCCTTCTCAGGGACAGAAGATGTCGCCCCTTAACTCCAACATTAGCGAAAGCCCTTTGGAAGCGGCTCCTTCTGGGCCGTCCTTTGCCAGACACGCTCACCTTGCCTGGGTGGGTTGGTTTGGTCCCCAGGATACTCTGGGGGCAGCGGCTGAGAAGGAACCAAACCCACAGCCTCCGGCTGGAGCTTCCCTTCGCCCCCCACCCGGGCATCGCAGCCCCCCAGCCTCCACCCCAGCAAACGAGGGGCTGGCAGCTGCCAGCGGCAGAGTCTCGTGTGCCAGCAGTTTTCAGCTGCTCTCACTTCCCTTTAAGGCACAGCCAGGCAAAGCAGAAGGAACAAAGCGTTTAATGTGGGTTTCTGTGCAGGGTTTTGAACACCCAGAGCTACCCTGGGGGAGAGGGCAGACAGGCAGCTGCCTCTTCAGGGAGGCTCTCAAAGGGTTAAGACAGCAAGCCAGCATCAAAGGGAGCTCTCAGCAGAGGGGGTTGAGAAACTGAGATGGGTCCGGGTTGCGCAGACTCCTTGGAATCTCAGGAATTTCCCATTATTATCCCACTTCCCTTCCAGCAGCCTGGAGGGAGAGAGCACAAGAACAGGACCCCAAGCCCACCAGAAGCACCAGGGACAGGCACATGGTGCCAGACAAGGGTCTCTGACAGAGCCGGCATCAGGATGCCCACAATCCAGAGAAGAAAGCTTTGGTTGCGGATGCTAAAGAGAGCTCAGGGGTCTTCTCTCCTGCAGCTCTCTGCAAATCAAGGTCTCGAGCCGCTGATCACCACCACGGTATGTTGAGACCTGCAGAGTCCAAGAACAAGTGTCCCTCTAATCCACAGCTCACCCTGCCTCAGGCCACAGGTCTCCCATTCATACTGCTCCAGTACTCCAGGAAGTTCCCAGTTTCACCTCAGAAGCTGGAGCTGTGATGGTGCTGTTGGCTCCCACACAGCCAGATAACCACGAGTTATTCGCTACTTCTCACACAACTGCCACCCTGCATGGCAGGGGAGATCCCGGTCACAACTATTACCAGCCAAGACTTGTAGCATTCAAGCCTCATCTCGGTTCAACAGAAGTTTGGGCCTTGAGACGAGACCCAGTCACCGTCAACACCCAATATCAGCAATAACCAACCCACAAGAGCTACAGAAGCAGGAGGTTTTTGCTAAGGCACCATATGATTGATGGTCTTAGTGCTTCCCCTTTCTACGCGTGGCCAAAGAGGGTAATACCCATCTCACAAGGATGTCTCGGGATTAATGCTTTTAAAGTACTCTGTGCTATACAAGTGCTAAGTAGCATTATGTTCTCCAGCTTTCTTTCTAAGAACTATTAATGTTTAAGAAGCAGCTACCAAAAAAAAATCCATCTTATTGCAAAGCTGCTTTACAGACATTAAGAAACTCATCAGGTACAGAGCTCAGTGGGGACTAATGTTCATTCTGTAGCAGCAGAGCCCAAAAAGCTGTGGGCAATTAACTGTCCTTGATAAGATAAGTGGCCAGGGAACACCCACCACTCCAGAGCAGCCTGACAGAGCCAGGAAAGCAAACGGAGGCAGCTGCCCAGAGTAACTCCCTTGCTCTGCCTCCATCCCCCAACACTGCTCTGCGGAGAAGCTCTGCATTTGAGCTGTATTTACCTGCCCAGTATGCAGGGCAAGCACCAGTAGATGTGGGCGAATGCAGCTGGCCACGAGCCCAGGCTGCAGGGACACCCATGTCCCTTGCTGCTTCACACACCCCATTCCCCCAGCACAAAGGGGCGTTTTTCTTCTCCCCAAACACCTGCATTCAGATGGTGTGGTATAAACATTTTATTTCCCCTTCTTTAAGGGGATACAGATTAAGATCAACTCGATGTAAACACCTGCCTGGATTTGAATTTTGTTCACCTTGGGTCTGCCCAAGTTGGAACTGGAGAGCGGCCGTCAGCTGGCATTTAAGCCTGGAAAACACTGGTTTAATAGCAGCATTAATTGGCCTGTGGGACCCCTTCAGCCAGGGGCTCCCATAAAATGCTGCAGAGCAGCAGGGAAAGACCATTTCTGCAGAACCCCCCCCCCCATTTCAGGGTGCTGACAAGGGAGGAAGGTCCAGCAAACCAAGGCAACGAGAGCGGGCAGCAGAGACTTACGCATTGCAATACGGCTTCTTCTCGTAGCCCTTGTAGTTTTTCATGTTTAGGGTCATCTTGCAGGTCTCGCAGTGGAAACATGCTTTGTGCCAGAACTGGAAACAGAGACGAGAGAACCATTAACACCAGTGACTCGCAGAACAAGGTCCTGTCCCACTAGAATTGCACAACTCAAAGTCAGCGGCTCCTCCAGCCCAGAGATGTCAGCGATGGCATCTTCGATCCCTGCAAAGCCCTGAGGACAGACGATGCTCTTGCTAGTTAAGGACAAGTAAATCTCCCCAGATCCCTCCCAGTGCATCTTATCTCAACAGGGCAGCAACACTCCTTACTCCCATTACAGCAGCATCTTCCTTATCTCCAGAGCAGGAATTCATGGGCTCGGCCAAAGGCGGGCAGGAGAAGCCTCCTACCCAGAGCGAGTAGGCTGAGAGTGAGGAGCCTGTCAGCAGAGTTAACAGCTGTGGTTTGCAGGCTTCAAAGTCGCTGCTTTAGGGTTTTTTTGCTGATGTTAGCCAAGAGATAGCCAGAAGAGCAGGTCAGGTAAGGCTGCACACAGGCACCGAGCCATGGAAACAAAGAGAGAGGAAAAGGTTCTCATGAGACGCAGACAGTCCAGCAGAGACAGCTCAAAGGTCCTCACCACAGATACCAACCCCCTTCTGCCTGAGACTTCGGTGGCTTATCCCAAACCCACCAACTCTGCGGCCCCAGAAGATGCGGGATCCCCCCAGGTACTCCTCATCTCCTCTGCCCTCACGGTGGGGCTGTCAAGAGCTGCGACTGCTCCTGCTGGGGCTGCAGCCTAACACAGGGCAGGGCTGGGGAGACAGCGACAGGGAAGAGGAGCTGCTGGCTTGACCTTTTGCTGAAGGTTGGTTTCGCATCCTCTCCCCCACAGCTTTTGCACCAGCAGCCTCAAGATGCCCCCACATCCCACCTAAGGTCTATAATCTGACCAGAGCTGTACAGCAACACGGGTCTTTTTCAACCAGTGAGGCACACTCTGACCCAAGACTGACGACACAGCCCCTGAAATTCAGACCATGACTCTACATTATGGGATGCAACACCTAATAAAGTCTAGAGAAGTGTTTTGTGTTTTTAGGGCTGAAGAAATTATTTCCACTTGGCATTTAACTGGCCCAGGTGGCTTTCTAGGCTGGAAGGAGCCCGATGAGAACAGCTCAGAGCTGCTACCAAGCAACTCTTCAAGGCTGCTCAACCCCACGCAGACCAAGGCTGATCTGCCAGTCACCAAGCGACCAGACCTCACGTTTCCTCTGGCAGCCACAGCAACTGGAGGGGTCTGATGTGATTTCCCAGGGACCAGACCAGGCACTGCAGAAAGGAGCAGAGCTGGACCAGGCAACAGGGAAAGCACAGCCCGAAACGATGTCTTTCCTCCCTCGAGACAAGGCAGCCCTGCCCTACCTCCCCCCTCCAGCAAGCCCCCCCTGTACAGCACACAGCCCCCTGCCAAACCAGGTGAAGAACAAGCTGAAACCCACGGTAGCAGCTGACAATATCGAGTGGATTCCAGTCCCCAAGCCCGCAGCATGACACCCGGGACTGGGAGGCACACCATTAACACCCAGTGAGGACAGCTGGCAGCCATTGCCACGATTTCCACCCTTAAGCTTTAAAAAAAAAAGTCATTTCCACCACTGCAGCTCCAGGCTGGGTCTGTGTTCTGCAAGGAGAGAGCCAAGCCCAACCCTTATGCCACCTCCCCCAGGTACCACACCCGGGTGCACAAACACTCCCGCGGCTCTACGAGACTTGTGACTCAGCCCAGAAGGACAATTTGCCTTCGTTTCAGTTGCTCAGAGCAACGTATTTATTCTTTTCCCCTAGCGATACAAGTTCCTCCAGAGCTTGCTGCTACCAGCGAGAGGGGTTCTTGCTGCACCCCACGCTGCTCTGCACCCACACCCTGTGATGTTCACATCACAGGGCTATTTTCCTCTCCTCGCAGCTTTCAGACTCTTTAAGGACAGAGCAACAGCCAAGCCCAAAGTTCTTCAGGCATCTTGAGAGTTGCAGCCTTTCGCTTGAGCTCCTGCCACATTAGAGGCAATTAAGAACCCTCTCCAACCTCATCAGCGGTTCGTAGCTGTGTGTAAATACCAGGGATGCCACTATAAATACGAGGAGATGAACAGGGCCAGCATGACTGCAGAGCCTCCTCCCAGGAGGATCTGGCCAGGCCAGCTGTCCCCTGCCCCTGGCAGGCTCCACGGTGACAGCAGCAGAAGCGATGCACTCAGGGAGCCTTTTCCCCCCAGCCAGAGAGCAATTAATGCTCATTCCCACCTCAGTTCCCATCAGGGGCTGCTCAGCAGAGGTGGTTCTGTTCTGCAGCTCTTCCAAAGGACCCTCCACAGCCCGAGCAGGGGGCTGAGCTACCCAGAGAGCACCACCCCCACCTCTGAGCCTCGCTGCCACAAAGCTTTACCTTACCCCCCGCCAGCGTTAGTGCTGGGACCACCAATCTAAAGCAGCACTGAAAGGAGGGCTGCAGCCGTTGTACAGGAACGCTCCAGCACAGCTGCTGAGAAAGAGGACAAGTTTCAAAGAGGTTTTCCGAGGAGCATTAACGCCCGTGCTTTCCAGTTCCAAGTTTGAAGTGCTCCGAACATCTGGAGGCGATCCCAGGTAGGGCTGCGCGGCGCAGCTCAGCCCAGGTCCCAGCAGGCTGTAGTCTGCGAGCAGCACGCTGGCTGCAGGCCAGGCAGGCTGCTCCTGGAGAGACGGAGCCCTTGAAGCAACTTTGCCGTTCACAGCCAGACTAGACCTAGGGACAGAGCTCACAGCCACAGTACGTGCTGCTGTGTCCATTTATAGCTCATGCTACAGCCACGCAACACCCCTCCACCGAGCAAAGCCACTGGTGCACACCCAGGAGAAAGCATCGCTTGAGACTCGGGGGACAAGACAGAGAGACTCCTTGGGCTGGAGGCAAATCCTTGGTCAGGTTTAACACGCTGGAACAGCTCATTTAACCACGACTCATTTCAGACAAAGCCATCTGACATCAGCTCTATGTGGGTTCAGCAGTTGCAGCTGCAACCACCAAACCCTGCGACACCCGCTCCAGTGACACGGGAGATGTGGCTTCCCCAGCGGAAACCAAGCCCATCACACAGCACCTTATCTGGAGAGCCGGCTGGGAGCTGTGGGGGAAGGGAGAACCCCCCTCGTTTCCCCAAACCCGAGCAGGGCCTTCAGCTCTCACAAGGCCAGGATGGGAGAAGTCAAGAGGCAGAACCCACAGGCTGAGTTTCCCCTGGGCTGGGGCAGTCACGGGCGGCGTCACTTCAGCTGCTGCGTTTGGGGAGCCCGATAAAGCAGCGATTTCCTCCTTTGCTGTAAATCTCAGAAGGGAAAATGGACTTTCCCCATTCTGGTACCAGGGGGAATCGAAGCCCATCTGCCTGTTGACACACGGGCACTGGAAGCTCAAACACAGCTACATACACGCGCACACTTCCCCTCCCAGAAGCCTTCCGTTATTGCTGCCTGTGGTTGAACTTCAGCGCTTACGCAAACACCCCCAGAGCTGCCCTTTCGACTTTGCTCCAGGTAGAGCAAAAATGGGGCGGGGGAGGAAGCAGGCAAACCAGGGAGACAGTCACTCCAACAACACCCGGTGCTGCTGGGGGAAATGGGTGGGCTTTTCCAGCCAGAGCCCCTCTGGGGGTTTGTCTTGGGGCGAGTTTGCTGCTTGGCCCAGGACGGGCTGCATCGCAAGGCTGAGCAGGGGAGGATTTTTAGCAACTGAAAAGCAGTGAGACCCCTACAAGTACAAGCTGAGGGCTGCAGCCTCCCGCCAGCTCCCCAACTGGAACAAGCACTGGTGGGATGCGCGTCAGCGGTGTCCTCATGGCCACGCACAACTGCCAGCCCACAAACCCGGGCACCGGCTGCGCAGGAGGAAGCGACGTGTCATCACCCCCTCTCCTCTCCCATTATCCACCATTCGGACACCCCGCAGCTACTGGAGGCTCCAGCAGCCAGAGCCACCTCTGCGGGTCCCACCAGCCTGGGCAGCCCCTGGGACACGAGGCTGAGAGTTCAGTTTCAAGCCATTCCCAGCTCAAGGAAGAAACATCATCTGTTAAAAATGCGAGCAGCAGGGTCTGCTGGAGCTCAGGAATGTCGCTGCCGGGAGCCGCGCATTCTTCCAGTTACTTTTTTTAGTCCCTAAACTGGTCATCCCAGCAGCCTGGAAGAGGAGGGGGAAAGAAAAGGGGCTCAGCTCTCCAGGAGGGGTCAGTTCAGAAGCAACTCCCCCGGGAGCACAAGGGGATGGAGACTCCACCATCGCCTTCCCGGCTGGACCTCACCTCCAGCACCAGCTGGTTTCACTGGAGCTGGGGTTTTGATGGGGGGCAAAAAATAAATCATCCTCAAGAAGAGCCACGCAAAGCGCTCACGCACCAGGTCAGGGCAAGCAAATAAAGAGTCAAGTCTGGAGAGGAGAAGTATCAATTGGGGTGGAAGATTTAAAAAAAAAAAAAAAAAGAAAAAAAGAAAAAAAGAAAAGAAAAAAAGAAAAGAAAAAGCACAGACAAAAAAAAAAAAAGCTGGGCTAATGGAAACCAGATGAGGTTCCGGCTTCGGGGGAAGAAGCATTAACTGTTGCTTTCCAGCAGCCTCCACGGGCACTCGGCTGCAGCTTCCTGCAAACGCCGGGGCTGATGCTTTTTAATTTGATATAAGGGGGGAAAAAAACCCCAATAAAATAAAAGAAAAATACCCCCAGGTGTTTGGGGAAAAGGCTCCCGGTCCGTGGGGAGGTGCCCCCGGGACGTGGGTCCTCCAGCGGGACTAGGAGATAATGGTGGGCTGCGTAGGGATACCCCCTGGGAACGGGGGAAGAACCATCCCAGCCAGAAGCAGCCCCACGGGGGACCCCACAAACCCTTAACCACCCCCCCCCCACCTTCAAATAGAGGTGGGGAGAGCAGAGATACCCCCCTGGAAAGCGGGGGGGGGCAAAAGGTATATTAAGCAGAAGAATGTGGA
>JAAGNO010026737.1:0-40195 GCA_033439905.1 Ceryle rudis | reverse complement strand
ACCTAACAGGTATATCTTATTATTAAAGACCCAAATATAAAAGTTTTTCCCCTAAAACCTAATATTTTTTTTTCTTTAAAAATTTTAATAAACAGGTCGTTTTGGGTTTTTTTTGTTTTTTTTTTTGTGGGGGGGGGGGGGGGGGGGAGTGGGGTGGTCAAGGGACTACATTTAGCACTACTACAAGTAGAAGGAGAGGGGAAAAAAAATGTTCCCTTTTTCATGGTTCTCTACATGAACGACACATTGGCATTACCAATAAAACAATATTTGAAGGGCTGAACCATTTATGCCCAGAAGGCAGACTCACCAGCAGCTTGTTTAAACACAAGCACTACAAGGGAGCATCTAGATATATGTGCTTTCCCCAGGGAGAAAGATCTATGGTGGCTACAGAGGGAGCCTAAAGCCAGTGGCTTCTTATTTTAAGGCATCTCAATTAAGCATCGCCTTGTTAACAACCCCATCTCTTTCAAAGAAGCTATTGCTAATACCCGTCGACAACACGCAGAAGTAAAAGATGAATCAGATGCTTACAGCCAACCCGTCCATTTTGGAGCCTGCTTACAGAGCAGGATTGGGTAGAGGAGGAGCACAGAGCGCTCTCAGTAGCCATACTTCAAAGGCAGCCCAAGGTTGGGAAGCAGGCCAGGATTAGATACTGATAACCACAAACATTTTTGAAAGCAACTAAGGTTTTAACAGTCCTTGGGTTTCGGAGTTCAACTCCAACTGCTTAAGGGAAATAGATTTTCATCCCTTTCTGGAAAATCCTGTACTAGTTGCTTAAAAACCAAAATCACTCTATTGACCTACCCCTGAACTCCAGTGCCTTCTTGTTATAGTCATCTCTGCAAGCCCTCCAGGCCTCACACTGTAGCACACTTCTGGGGCTTACATTGCTGTTATTATAATGGGCAGCTTTCTTTTCAGACTGGGGGAGAGTCTGGTGAAAATCCTTTCCATCTGCATGTGTTTTCTATCATTTTTTCCCCTCTCTCTCACACACACACACACGCATCTATTTCCAATTCAAAAATACATCATCTCCCTGCAGATAGCACAGCTAGATGGGTACAGCTCATTACCTTCTTAGAAACTTCTTTTCTTCCAAATTCCTTATTTTAACTCTTGCTTTAGGTTTTCTTCCACCTGGGTACAGATTATGGGCATGGTCTCTGCTGCTGGATGGAAGTGCACTTTATTCCAGTTATCTGCTGCAAGATTAGATACAGCCACCTCTGGATAAACTGGAAAACTCCCGAGGGAGCGCTTTTGGAAGGAAACCCCATGCCAGGTGCCATGCCAGAATTTCTCTCCGTATGAGACAGGAGCTGCAGTCAGGCTCAATTCACTCTGATTGCCACTGAAATGGCAGCATGAAACTTTTAACAGTGAAAATAGTTTACTCTGAGGCATTCCAGCCGAGAATAAAAACACAGCCAGCATCTCTGTTGTCAAACATCCCGCCGTCTCTCACCACATTGATTTCACTTCATGCTGAGTCTAGTGGCAAAATCCCAGTGCTAATGAAGTTAATGGGAGTTTTGTCATTGGATTCAAGAGGGTTGGGATTTCACACAGCCTCTTCAGTCGTAAAATTCCTTCCACTCACCTCTGAGCTTAAAGACTGTGCCCGTTACACCCAGCATGGAGGATGTGGGGATAATTCAATATCCTTTTAAGTTAATGGAAAGGTTCCCACTAGCTTTAATGAGGACTGAGATAGATGGTTAGTGGATGAGAGCATTTTGAGAGGAAGATGTTGTTCTATAGCCACTTACATTGTCTTTTTAACCCCTCATTTACCTTTTTTGTGCTACTCCTATCCCCCGCGCTGCTCTCAGTTGCCGCCAATAATGACTTTGCAAGCGCAGGGGAAAGGAGCCTCCCCTCACAATCACGTAGGTTTTTACTCTTCCCTCCTCCTACCATTTAATGTGAGCAGTAACTACTGAGGAAGTCTGAATATCAATAGAAGCATTCAGGAGAAAAAAAAAAAAAAAGACATAAAAATACATGAGAAAAAAACCCTCTGTGTGTAACCGCGGTTGAGAATATGGCACAGCCTGCAGCTTACAGCAGCCCCTCCACATTAGGGTGATGCCGTTTGTCGGGAAGAGACATTAGTAACCAAACAGCTGTGACAGCAGAGTTGGGCTTAAGGGAAAGGGGTTACTTTTGTATCAATCCCAATCAATAGATCTCAGTTAATGCTCTTCCCTTTCTGTGCAGCAGTGGAGACTCATTCCTCCTCCTGATCTTTCCTGTCACCCCCCACTCTACCCCCATCCTTCTTGCTGCAGCAAAACCTCACAGTTGAGTAGCCTGGCTTTCTCTTGTTCTACCTCATGCTCAGGTTTGCTTCAAATACCATTCTACAGGGCACCTTCCTTAAGAAGGACTGACTTACATCTCTTGCTCTCTTGCTATTACCCATTTGTTTTAAATCCCCGTGCTACAAATGGGAGGCAGTTTCTTTTATCCTGGATGAAGCAAGACACAAGACAAGAGGTTGTGCTGATAACCCAAGTGAACTTGGTCTGATCCGGGTCTCTGAGCCTGCAGGAGGACTCTGAATGTCAGTGAGCGCTGGACGACACTGAAGCCCCTGTGAACATTGTGCAAACCTTGACTGTGCTTCCTCTCAATGACTGGCACGGAATACAGCCTCTTCCTACTATATCACACCTTTATTTTCACTGTTGTCTTTAAGCCTTATCCTTGGTATTAACGCACGCTTAAAAACTGCGCAGAAAGTTGCAGAGCCACGTGCAGAGCTGAAATGACAGTCATAGTCACCTGAAGCATCAGCCAAGGGGTTTTAATACTGTGTCACTGGAGGGAAACACATTTCAGTCCTGGCCTTCCGACCCTCAAGCTCCCACATCTCCATTTTCCAATTTTTTTGGATCCCAAGTGTATTCTCAGAGCAATATATTCTAATGGAAATGAATAATCATCAGCTTAACAGAAGTCATTAATCCCCTGTAAGCATGCTTCTGCATGAATCTATTAATTCTCATTTCCAAGTTTTCAGAATTAAAGTACGTGTTTGATACAGTACGTGCTACCTATTCTCTTTAATTAAAAAACCTCCCACTGTTGAAGAGGCTGAAGTATTTCATCAGTCAACAGCACGCACAGCCCTCATGAAGAAAGTTTCCAGGCTTGCCTGACACACAATAAAACACTGAACGTCAGCTGAAGTTTCTTGGCTTACATTAAATCCCATTTGTGGCAGAAGCAGCAAGGGAATTAATTCCCTGGCATCTTTATGACATGTACCTTAAGAGAGAATTGCACAGTTCGGATTTATATTGAATATCTTCTGAACCCTTCTTCACAGGCTAAAGTTTGGCTCAGATCAACAGCAAAAAGAAATGATTAATAACATTGCTAATCACCTGAACAACAGCAAATCCGTGGCCTCTGGGAAACAGTTTGCAGCACCAAATGCAATTTCAAGTGAATGAACGTCCACTCACTGCTGCAATTCGCAACTTGGCATCTCTGGCGAGGAACTGGAGGAGCAGAGGGTTGCACTGCCTAAGCAGTGCTGAGAAAGGAAGAGACTAGCTGTGTTTAAAATTAGTGCTGCAAAGCGTGTGGAAGAAATGGGAGCTCTAAGGAGCCGACAGCAGAAAATACTCTGGAGCCCCCAACACAAGAAGGACATGGACCTGTTGGAGCAGGTCCAGAGAAGGGTCACAAGGATGATCAGAGGGCTGGAGCCTCTCTCCCATGAGGCCAGGCTGAGAGAGTTGTTGGTTGTTGCTGACCTCATTGGAGATGTCCCTGCTTATTGCAGGGGGGTTGGACTAGATGACCTTTGGAGGTCCCTTCCAACCCAATACATTCTATGATTCATTGTTTAATTCCTTTTTTTTTTAAGGGTGCTGTCTATAGAGAGTGAAAACAGTGCAGAGAAGTAATCTGGTCATGTTTTCTGATTTGTTATTGTTCTCATAAATAGAAAATGGAAACATATCACTCTCTGAACTTTCACCTGTCCAAGACAAGCAGAAGTCTGTAGAAGCTTTTCAGTGGTGTTTCATAAGCAGGCCCCATGGTTGTGCTTTCAGCTCTATGCCTGATGGAGAAATCTCACGTAATAAGCACAGAGACACAAGAGAAGGGCACAACAGTGAAGGCATCAGGGCAGTATAGACACTGGGGGTCGTTTGACAAGGGTGCTTCGCGTCCACGCGGGATCACGATCCTGCTCGCACTGAGGAGCTTGGGGCTAGAGGAGGGGCAAGCAGGAGAGCTGAGCACAGAACAAGTAGACTCACCCAAAAGAGCTCAGGCACTTCAGTAACTTGTGTTTTGGGGCCCACAGCTGAAAACTGGTGGTTGCTCTGAGACTTTTAAGCTTTTAGGTCACTTTGAACAAGCTTCCCTTAAGCGTGTGAGATGCAAGCCATTCCCGAAAGTCCCTGAGGCCTAATGCCATCCCCTTGATGGAATCGGATTACAAGGAAAACTTGGGTCATCCAAGAAACATCATCTAATAACAAAGACATCTCTGGCAGTCCCAGCGGACCATAGTGTAGGAGGCTGTGAATCACTGAAGACGTGGGAAAATGGCAGCTAGAGGAAGAAAAAAAAAAAAAAAAAAGAAAAGAGATCAGCTTGCAGCAGATAAACAGGTGTAACCTTGTTAAATCCTTCTGCAAGCAGTTGTCACAACCTGATCTCTGCCTGGAAACACTCGCTGCTCTTTTCTTTAAGTAGCCAAACTCTGATCAAAAACATCTTATAATGAATTCCAGAGTAATTACTGCAATATTAAGCTTGTGAATCCAGCCAGCTCCAGCCAGCAGAGAAGAAAGGAACACCACTAAGCAGTGGGGACTTAGAAGCTGAAGAACAAAGTGCCAAACTTCAGCTACAGTTTGTATTCTATCACTATACCATCACAGAGATAAACATCAAAGCCCAAGAGATGAATGAATGAATTGAAAACAACCATTCATCATCTACCCTTTAAGCTCATTTATATATCAATAAAGTTTTCACTACAGTGATGCAACAAGTGACTATCTTGAAAACAAGTCCCAGAACTGGGAATGTGCCAGGGGACTGCCTGCTCTGTAACTCCAGAAGACTGAGGGAAAGTATGTTTCTACACCAGGGTTTATTTTTTAATGCTGGCTTGTTATAGATGAACAAACTGTGCAAAATCCTTATGGGATAGGAATGTAAGGTCCAAGAGGATGGGCACAGTAATACTGTATTGTTTCTTGGAGAACGGGAACATTACTCAAAAGGTGAAATAAACCAAGAAAGCAATAGCATCCTTTTCTTCCCCAACTTGAGGATTCTAAGTCCACAAGAAGTATAATATCCTTTAAATTCTTAACAGCAATAAGATTTTGTCCGTTAAAAATGTATCTATCACTTAAACCACTTTCCTCTAGCTAGAATAAAATAACATTAGGATGGGGAGCTCTGGAGTTAGAGGGCTGAATTTTAATAACCAGAAAATCTGGGAAAAGCCATAGCAATTCTATAGCAGCAAACCCAGGAAGTCAGGTTCAGCTAAAGAACAGTGCAATACTCAATACCAAAATAAGCATGAAATCCTCTTTCATGTGACATTTTCTTTGCAGATTTGGCACCATCTCCACTTTTTAGCCTTTTAGGAAAGTAAATATGCATCATCCATGGTAGCTTAGAAAATGCAGAAGTGTAATTCAGTCAGCTGCTCTGGAACTGAAGCTATCATTTCTGATCCCCCCCTATCATCTAAAATTAAAATCATAAGGGTGAGTGCCTTAATACTTTCTGATATCAAACAAAAGTCAATAAGAAATGAATTGTATTAGAGTTTGGTCCAAAGCCAAGTCTAGTCACTTTGATCTTTCCATTAATTTTTAGCCTGCCTCAGTAGAAGTCCTTAGAAAACATGCGAAGTAAATGTTGATGCTCTTCATGGCTGTTTCAAGGCTCTTTGCAAACCATCTTTTTCTTTCTGTGTCTCACTTTATGGCCACTGCCCATACAAATAAAAGCATTATCAAAGTAGCAATAAGGGTGCCAGAGAAAGGATATGAATCTGCACGTAGTATCTAGTTATGGAAAGCAGCCATGTACACAAAGTACCGGCTAGAAGGGTACAAGAAGATGTAAAACAAAAATTGAGGTTATATTCTAGCACCTAAAAGAAAAATGTTTTTAAAAAAGTATAGATGGTGTACATGTGTGCTTACCAGTACAGGCAGCATCACTGAGGGTCAGCAATTTTGTGTCTGTGCTTGCATAATTACACAAGAACTTTGCTGAAGTGTGTTAACAAGTCTGTGTAGTCAACACACGAGGTTAGTGCAAATTCTAAATATTTACCAGAACACAGTAACCAACACTGACCAGCTTCCTGCATTCTAGGGCAAGGAATTAGGAGGGGAGGAAGCACTGCCAAACCTTCCTATGGGTTGGAAACACCAAGGCTTACAGGAAGGGTGAATGATGTTCAGAGAAAGAAGCATCTCCATTAACTCTTCAATTCTTGCAGTACCTGGCTATCTGTCATCTTAGATGAGCAGGAAAATCTCTAGCTGTCTAGAAGACAGTCTATCACAGCTTAATTTCAAAAGACTGTTCTTCCTAATTTCTGCTGACACAGCGTTTGGGAAAACATCACCACTTCCTCTTTCAGGCCAGTAAATGATGGATGTGTTTTTCATCACTGGCAAGCACAGCAGGCCAAAGCCCAGGGAAGGATTAGTTCAGACCACCATGATACAAGTTCGTAACTCCTACCCATCCCATCTGCGAGGAGACAGGCCTCATCCAGAAGTCAGCAGGTCCCACAAGAACTGATGGGGACCCAGCAAAGAGACCAGGTCAGTCAGTACCACTGACAAGAAAGGTGTATTTTAGTCCAGAGTCACTGCTTTTACAGCATTTACATTCTCCTGTTTTAGAAACAGAAGCACCACAGTGAATTTTGGTGCTTTTCAGGCCTTGCATCACCCTAACATATGTGTACCGGTAAGTCTACTGTTATAACTGTATGGTTGCTTAGAGGAAGGTCAGCACACTCATTAAGACCTCTGCTTTGAAAAGAGCCAATTCAGAATGGACACACACCACATTTTACCTCTCCTTGCAAAGCTTTACCCATCATCGGCTCCTGATCCAAATCATATCCATGAGGATGTGGAATGACATAAGCTTGACAGTCTCATATTGCTCTTCCACTGGTGATGGAGCAATCCTTTATTTTCTGGATGCTGATGGCAGGCAACTTGTTTGTCTGAAGAGGTGGCACTGTCCTATCAGTGGACAAGCAGATTCTCTGGCTGGCATCTGTACAACTAACTACACAAGTGCAGCCTGTTTTTCATACTTAATGGGAAAGGCTGGGGTGAGAAGAAGCAGGCTCAAGGGTTTTTTGCCTAAGTATCAGAATCAAAGTTGATGAACTTAAATATGAACAAGCATCAGATCACAGAAGCCAAAGGGCTGTGCGTCCCCAGGCAATCAGCACAGTGGGAAAGGTAAGAGAGTAAAGGACTTGTAGCAAAATCATGGACACAACTAAAATTGTTCAAACATTGTCTCTCCCTTCAGAGAGCACTGAGCTCATCAAGGATTAGTCACCCATGCACAGTCTAGGGCAAGTCTGCACTCATGTTCAAATGGAATCAAACCTTTCCCCAGCAATCACCCTGCTGTGGAGAGGTGTGCACTGTTCTGAAAGGATAAGAGAGGTAGTTCTGTAATAAATCAAATTTGAAGAAATCTTTTAAATTCAGGGAAAGTAAAAACATGTCCCCGGAACAAAGGGGATTTCTTAGATGTCTTCATTTCCTTCCTCAGATGCAGAGGCTGACTGCTTAGTCAAGCCCACTACTTAAGTTCGTATCCGGTCTCTGCATCTCGAGAGAAAAAGCAAGAACTGCTTCAGAACAGAAGTGAAGTCCCTCCAGCTGGGGTCTGCCAAGCCTGGTCCGTTGTGCAATCAGTTAGAACTTCCCTCCTGCTCACTGGTGCCAACATACCTATCACTCCATTCACGCGGGTGAGCCTGCTCCCAGTAGGGTTATCTGTCACCAGTCCTTTTATGATGCTGCGTTTCCACGGCTCCTTGCCGTATACTCTTTGTCTGCTCTCCATCACCACTGTACAAGTACACAGCAATTAGTCTGGCTGCTCTCTTTAGTTTGAGCTGTTCCTTCCTTTTGTAGCTGGGCTGACAGGCTTGCTTTTTTTTTTTTTTTAAATTAAAGGGCTTTTTTTACAGTACCAGGTCTTTGAATGAAGATTTATAGCAGACCCCATAATTGTAACAGTCCCAATAAACAGTGCAAAGTGGCATTTACAGCTACACCACAGTGTTGTAGTTACATGCCAGCATAACAACTCCACTGTGCCAGCCTAACTCAATCGCTGCACTTCAGGCAAATCAGATCTTCCAAAACCTGCTACTGACGAATTGCAACTCTCCCGGAGGAATCCTCGGTATTTTCTCTCTTCGGTACTGGAAAATGCCATCTAGTAGGTCAGGGAGAAGAAACTTCAGCAAACAGGAAAGAAAGGGTGGGTAATCATCCCCAAATACCAACATCAGAATTTCACTGCCCCCGTTTTGCTGAGCATGCTGTGTGAGGTTTGGGGTAAACATGCAGAAAAGAGCGACCATGTCATTTTCCCCTCCTATTTCAGAGCCGCAGCTGCTTAGCCTGTTTGAGCATCAAGCCTTCAGCAGTGAGAACACATGCACTGAAGCACTAAAGTCAAGCTGCTGATTCAGGCTGGGACTATATGGATTATTATACAGGTGGCCAGGCCCAAAGAGTGGTGGGGAATGGAGTTAAATCCAGTTGGTGGCCCGTCACAAGTGGCATTCCTCAGGGCTCAGTATTGAGGTTTGTTTTACAGAGTATCTTTATCAATGATCTGGCTGAGGGCATCAAGGGCACCCTCAGCAGGTTTGCAGATAAGACCAAGTTGGGCAGGTGTGTTGATCTTCTTGAGGGTAGGAAGCCTCTACAGAGGGATCTGGACAGGCTGGATCGAGACTTTTTTTTTTTTTTAATTTCTTTTGAGTGGCCAGAATTCATTCCATTAGCACAAAGTGTTTCCAAGAAACAGCACAAAGTAGGAAAACACCTTTGGTTCTTGTTTACCCCATGCAATTCAGAAGGAAGGAGGGAAGGAGGGACAAATCTGATGTTAATTTAGGGAAACAAGTCTCCAAGACCACCATTAAAATCCGATGATCTAACGCTCACCACATGGCAAAGGACTGAGCTGAGCTTGCTAACTTTTGAAACACAGTCAAACTTCTGTTTTGCAGAAGAGCTTACACCAAAAAGCATCAGAAGGCTGACAGCATCGGTGTGCTACATACTGCATCAGAAATGCCAGCTAAAAAGAAGTGACATAATTTCTTTTAAGCCATCCCAGAATTTAACAGCAGGATGATTTCACAGAGACAAGCCAGAGAAGCAGCACATCTGATCAAAGTTACCTGTTAGCACAAGAAACAACCCTGTGCCTTATTAACAACACGAACCATCAAACACTGATAATATCAGCACCCACTGCTGAATTAAATCAGGGCAAAGGACAAAAATAACTGGATTGAAAGAGTTCTCCTGTGGCACCCGTCCACTACCAGTGCACACTCGGTCAACACCTCGCTCTTCTCCTCACCATGAAATCTGTGCTTAGCCCAAATCAGTTGCACAAGAGCCTTGACTACACTATGGAAACCTTCTTCAGTGGAGGCAGGTTATGCCAGCACAAAGTTGGGCCGACACCAGTGCAAAACCAGGTAACACAGCGGAGTATCCCAGTTTTCACTGGGATGTAAACCTGGAAAGATTTTCTGTAGAAAAGCTGCCACAAACACCAGTACTCTTCACTTTTCTTAGGGCCTCCAGATCCTCTTTCCCTTCTAACAGTGCCAATTCCTGGAATTTATTTCTGTATAAATAGACTGTACCCCAAAAAAGGGCTAAGTTTCACTTCTACAGATTAGCTGTGTATATTCAAATGAAAATAAACATCCTAATTCTCCCAAGAGAAACCATCATGATGCTTCATGATCCCAGGAGTCTGTTCTCTCTGCCTGTCTGCTGGTGCCATTACCTGCGATTCATTATGGCTTGATTATCATCATCATCATCTATGGACTTAGTATTCCGAACATACCAGCTGCCCACAACTGAAGGGCTTCTTTGCATTACAAATTATACTTGCTCTGAATGCACTACTGGTTCTGCAACATAAAAAGGAACGACAACAACAAAAAAAAATCATGGAGCTTATATTAACTTGATAGAGTTGAGCCCAGGTGAAAAAGCTAAGTCAGTAACCCACAGAACCCACCAATTAATTACCATATAGATGTATGTATCCAATCTAATGGAGATCAAATTTTTTTTAAAAAATACATAAAAAAAAAAAGTAACTCCTTATTCACCACCAGTTTCAATTACAGCCGGGAGAATAACTCCAGTTAATATATTCTCTGTGGCCTGGCTCACACCCAAATAGATGCTTCTTGAGCAGAAGCTCAGAAACAAAATTTAGCTTGAAAACTGGAGCAAGACACCTCTTTTGATGTCGTCCCTCAAAAATGAAAACAAAAATAAAAACCAACCAAGTAAGTCCCCAAAATCACAGTTCTCCCCTTTTGAAGGTTAATAATATTTCCTAGAGTAGGGCACTAACAATTTTATCCATCCATTCCTTCATTAAGCTGGGCCAAGTCAGCATTACTTTGTTACCCTTTGTAACACTTCACACGCTAGTGCTGTATGATATCAAGCTAAATTCCAAACTAAATTCACTTCAGAAAATAGAAAAGAACACTTCTTACCTGTTATTTTTTTTTGTCGTAACGGTGGACTCACAATGCTGTCAATCTGTCAAGTTAAACGGGCTTCTTTTTTCTTGCTTTTTTTTTTTTTCCCCTTTTTTAACCTCCCACTCATAAAACATTTAATATTGCCACATACGAAAGCAAATGCAAAGAAAAAACTCGTCTAATTTGTCAGTGGTTACATCCCACTTCTGTTAGTCAGCTTCTGTATGAGCCTAGGTAGATATTTCAAATAACAACAGGGGAGACAATCTATTTTATAACAAGAAAAGAAACACCAACAATATGCCAGAAAAAAGTTGCATTTTAAAATACAAAAGTAGCATGGGGTTCCAGCTGCGTGCAAGGGACCAGAAAGTGTTATAGTCTTAAGTGTATTATATATAGGTTACATTTTACATTAAGTCAACTGAGGTCAAAAACCAGTCTGTGTGTTGGATTTTCCAACAAACTATAACCAACAGCTATAGATAGGAATACCCCCCTAAAATAGAGAAAAAGACAATAAACTGCTGCTTTTGCACAACACCAGCACAAGAACACACACATGTTAGGCATTGTCATCATATATTACAGTTGGTGCACATTTGGGTTGCAGCTGCCGTATACTTTCTAGGTCAGTACTGCACAACTGATTTACTTGTTACTTAAAAGCCTATTCCAACAAGGAGCAACTAGTGAACAAAGCAACATTTACCCTCTTTTTACCATGAAACCTTTCACTCATACGGTCCAGGTGGTCCATAATGCTGTCCAGCCTGTGCACCCTGCACTTGGCTGGTTTACACTTTTCCACTTCAAAAAGGCACGGAATTTTGGAGGTACTGAAGAAAAAAGATTCCCAGTTCCTAGTTAATTTTAAGAGGTAAGAGTTACTTCAGCAATACACCTTTCACAGCTTAACAGTATAAATATGTTAACAAGTCTCCATTTAAAAATGAGTCACTCCATCCCACTGGAGCAAGAAAACAGAACTCATCAGATTCAGATTCTAGAGGTTGCACAGGTTTCATTTACATCTAAATCTCTGAATTAAACTAGTTCAAGACCAAGAAGGAATGAAAGCCCTTGCAGTTATTTATCAGCTTTTACCAAGTAAATTGCCAGATCTAATCCAAAAGAAGTGCGACCACTTTTATAGTTTATGATTTTTAATTTAGGCAAAATCTGACCCAGTTTTAGAAGTAAAAATCATACAGTGGTATTTTAAAAGTACTTAACTTTGCATTGTAACACAAGTTATCATTCCGAGTGTGGGAGATCTCGATTTCCCCTTCATGAATCCATTAAACCAAATCTTACACTATAGAACTATAAGCTTCAATAATGGCCTGGAAGAACAGCTGTGAATCTTGAAGGATTTTATATAAATTATGAGCAAAAAATATCTGAATAGAGAACACTAGACAGAAGCATTCCAGAGTGGGACTTTACTGTCCGTTCATACAGTCCATGTTAATTACCCCACTGCACATCTTTATTGCCTCTTCTCTCCCCAAAAGCAAAGATTAAGCAAACCCTCTGCTTTGATAATACAGTAGATCCACGTGACTCTATCTGGCATGCTCACAGTTCACTCTTAGATGAATCCTTTAATATTTTGTCCCCACCTAACACATGCCTACCCTCAGTACCAGCCCAGGTCAGCCACGGTAGCCTGGCACCCAGCGGGGGGGTATTTTGCTGACAGATGCTCCAAGCCAGCTGAACGCTGCACAGTCACCTGAGGTGTTCCTGCTGTTCTTCTCTGCATGACTCTCAGGGTGAGGCTCAGCACCATGCCAGGGGTTCACGCTTCTTCCAATTTGGATGTGGCTAGAAGCTGCCTGGCTTGGCACCTGCGTGGAAACCTGCATGTCTCTACCCGCAAACCAGTGTAAACCTTGAAGCTCTCCAACATTTTTGGCCAAATACCACCATTAGTAGCAGCAGTGTGGCAGTGTGGGAGGTGCTTGCACAAAGAGCTGCGGCTCCCAGTTGCCGAGGGGCTATACACCACTCTGGAGTGGCTGGTTTAACACTGGTCTCCTCACCCCTTGGAAAATGTCACATACACACGTGCTTTCCTAAGACTGGACAGCATAAAAGCTGGGACCAAGGACTAGACTGTAGGTATTTACGATGGACAGCTACCACAGCATCCTTTAAATAAAACATCCTCGGAAGTGCTACAGAACAGACGGGCTACGACACGTAAGTTCAGAAATGACAGGATTTTGACCGTCTTTTTGTGCCTACTCAAGGTAGAGCTGTTTGGTGATGCCACAGACAGGCAAAACAGCTGGAAGAAGGAGCTCATCAACAAGCTCCCAGAGCCAAAAAGTGAAAACATGGATGTCAAACTCCTGCCACTGCCTGGAAAGCACAGCAGCTGCTCTGGATTCACACAACTCATTCACATTCCGGTGTAAACATCAGGAAGGCAAGAAATCATTTCAGTACTATTCCTCCACAGCTGCTGAAGTACAGCTTAAGCACTGATACAAACCAGGTACGATACAAACCAGTCAGACTGAATTCCGTAAAGAAAAATCACCACTTCTACTCCATCAGAAATTGAGTCTTTAATGAAAACTGCAGGTGAAGAAACTCAGATCATCACAACTCCTCTCATCTCAAAAAGACCCCCACGGCTCCAGATCTGAGCTTTGACAAAGAGGCTTTAAAGTAGTCAAAAAATATGGGTGGGGTTTTGTCAAATGATAGAAAATTACGTATAAAATAGGAAAATAAAAATAAAATCTGTGTCTACTGCCCCTTTATTAAGCAGTTAGTACTGAAGATTGTTAATACCCAGGCCCAATTCAGCAAATGAGGTTAAAAGGTAGCAGAACTCACAGAAACTGATCTCAGTTAGTAAAGCTAGGAACAAATGAAAAACTGTTAATGACTCTGTCGAATGGAGAGCGCATTGATTAAATACAGCGTAGGCAAAACCAGGATGAGACTTCTTTAAAAATAATAATAAAAAAAAAAAAAAAAAAAAGGTACCCTGAGCTAGTCATTCACACTGCTGGGTCATAAATTAACTGCTTCCAAAACAAATACTTTAACAATTCACGCCTCAATACACAGAAGCTGTTTACAGAGGATGAAGTTACACCCCCCCACCTCCCCACCCCCCAAGTAATTTGATAAATCCATTAAAATATAAAGCATATGGGAAAAACTTCACTTATACACCTATTTGATTTAGCTCTAAGCTACTAGAGACGAGAAAGGGGATAGGAAATAACAGAGTTGGTAAAAAGGGGCTATAAAAAAAACCTATGAAAAAAAGGATTGCAAGAGGCATACGAAGGCTCCTTGAGCAGGAAACGTGGGGAACATTTGAGAAAAATGAACAAGGGGCATGAAAGAGTAATTGCAGTAATCAGTTTACTGAGAAGGAAAACCATTCCCACATACCATTTTTTCCACATACTACAAAGAGTCAATGAGACTGAAAAGCAATTCACTCAAACCTGAAAAAGCTCATACAACATATAGTCGACTTTTGTAATGTCATTGCCATACTCAGTGCATGCTTAGATCCACCTAAAGACAGAGCTAGGTATGAGAAGGCAAAAACCTACATTCTCTGCAGAATTCATTTATGAAATTTAAGAAGCAGCCCACTGTGGAGTCCTCCTGTAGGTAGACTGTAAACAGCTGGTACTTCTCACCAACTTCCTAAGGAAAGCTTCTATATTCTTAGAAGACAGTCATGGGTAGGTGCTTTTCAGGCCAATGTATGACCGTTCTGGATTGCTCTGAATCACTGCTTTCCTTCATTAAGCTGGACCGAGCAGCCATTGCCACTGCCCACTTTTAGTTAACGCACGTACAGAACAATACAGTTGTTAATTAAAATACAATCGTCAATTCAGATCACCTTACAGAAATCGGATTTCAAGAGCGGTGGAAAACAGCACGCGCGTAGAACTTCAAAACGCGTTCTCGGGTCTGAGCAAGTCTGCAATTCATTCGCACGTGTCCCAGTGCAGTCTCCTGATCTGACACCAAAGCAAGTCAGACAGCACTGGCGTCTGACCTTCACTGGAGTTACGCACAGAGGCAGTTGTACTTCCACTGGCTCAAATACAGAATAGGTAAGGTATATGTTGTAATAGCAAAAAGGAACCAGGAAACAGCTCCATCTTGCAGTTTTCATTAAAGCTATGAATGGACTTATCACAGAAACAAGTAACACAGAGCTTATTAGACACTGCCTCACATCGAACTGTCCTCTGCAATGGCAGAAGTTTTCTTTTTAGGCCATACAAATTCCAAGACAAACAAATTCATTATTCACTCTATTTCACTGTGCTAAAGCAACACCAGGACTACCACCCAAGGATAAATCCAGTACTCCATCATGACATAATACCTTTTTTATTACAATATCCAAAAAAAAAAAAAACCAAAAAAAAAACCAAAAAAAACCCCCGAGTATGCAAGATTTTGAGATCTCACGATCTCTTCTTCAATCTCAGGAATGTGCCATCTAAAGACTGTATATTTAAACCATAAAGGAGTTTAAATGTAAAGAAAAGAGAAAAATGCATTTTCTTCATAAACATTCTGTGTGTCTCTTCCTACCAACCACGCCATCCTCTGTAAAACCCGAAGATTTCTTTCCGTAAAGCAAATATATATATAGTGTTGGTAGCCCCACCCCACCCTGTCCCAAGATCAGTTTTTATTAATCTTCTGTATTAGTGTCAACAATCAGCTACAGATACATATTACTTTGAGAATTAAATACATAATCTTTTAATTCAAACAAGCAGAAGGGCAAGAGGAAAAAGCATTATGTGGATGGCACATTTGGTTGTAGATTACCAAAACATTCAGCCTTTACAATTCAATGATTCTTTCTCTAGTAATCAACTTTCAAATAAAATTTCTCTTTGTTGCAATTACAGACCAAAATACACTAGATAGTTTTTCTTTTACTACAATCTTACCATAGTAGTTTAAGAAGTACTATTACAAAATGCTTTTAATTAGTGTACTCTTTACAAAGAGTCAGAGAGGCAATGTAATAGCAGAGTACAGTGTAAAGAGTGCTTCTAGGAACTAGGAGGTTTTGTAATATACTACTCGGTAAGCGATACAGCTACAGAACTCACAGCCACAACTGTTAGGTCTACTCTCCCTCACTTAAAGCAGCTGCAGCTCCAGTGCATTCAAACTGTGCCCGATGTCTCTGAATGGAGAGTTCTGCCTGCGTGAGCGATCTGAACAGATTAACACTGGTTTGAATTGAAAACGCCCCTCCTTGAGCTGGGCTAACTATGTAAACGTACACAGGAGAGGGGAGTTTTGAACTCAGCCGGGAAGGTGAGTGCTCGCCACGGCCACCCAAGGGAAACTTTCAACCTGAAGAGAGGTGGTCGGAGATTAACAGAACTGGAACACAAAAAGAGGCAAACAAAGGAAAAAACCCAAAAAGGACAAACAGCAACCGACAGAGCAAACACTTTAGAAAGAGCCTATTCCTTAAGCCTGCTTCAGATATTGCTCTGCTCTATAAAAGTGAATTTAGGACCTAAGGCTTGTAAGTTATAAGAGGCCCACGTGGCCAAGTCCATCTTCAACGTCACTGAAGTGCTTTCACAAGATATAGCTTTTCCCCGTGTTCACTGGTGAAGATGGGAGCCTTTTTGTAGTGTTCCACCAACTCATCCATAGTATTAAAGCGACGCTGCCCAATACAATAGACATTGTCCACGAGCTGCACCTTGAAATGTTTGTTCTTCCCCGATGCCTTTAGAGATACCGAGAAGTCACTGGGCTGTTGAGAAGAATTCAAAAAAAAAAAAAAAAAAAAAAAAAAATAGAAAAAGGAAAAAAAAAAAAAAGAATTACATAAAAGCAAACACAATGGAGGCGTAATTTTGCGGTTTCAGGAACAAACTGTGTCATATAGTTGATGGTAATTTATGCTAGTCTTTGTTCCACAGCTCAGTGCTTTAGCTACTTAAGAAACCCAATAGTCTATTATTCAATAAATAATTGGCATCATTATTAACATGCACAGTTAAGTCAGTTAAGTGAAAGCTCCCCAGATGCACACTCTGAAGTTGCCAATTACATGACTAAATTGCAAATATTATCTTAGTTGCTCAATCTAGAAGCACGAGAATGTCAAGGAGAAGGGAAAAAACTTTCATCTTGTATTGTTGCCTTGCTAGAGTCCTGGAGAAAGCAATTACTGCAATATGGGTTGGGTGAGATGAAGAAAATTCCCCACATGGCTTTCTTAAGGGCCGTGACCACTAGAGGGCTGTTCTCGCTTTGCATTCCAAAAGACAAAACCATATTCACCTTTTATCTTTGCTACCACTCCTGTGGGGAATAATTTCTCATACTGAGTACATCTTTTTTGTAGAAAAAGATAAAAGCTATAGAATGAAAACGCAGCACAAATCTCACTTCCGCAGCACAGCCCTCAAAAGACAAAACTTAAGCGCTAATTTAGTTATTCAGGATAGAACAGTTTCTCGTGATCAATCTTCACTTTGGCAATGGGCTGCTTTAACGACGACAGTGTTGTCATCCAAACAGCCAGGCTGAGAACATTCCACCTTCTGCACCCCATGCAGACAGAAAAGGATGTGCTGTCCCATCTGTCCAGCCAAACTCCAACTGATCGACTGCTGCTGGCTGGCTGTAGAGATGGGACACGGGCTTTGCCACCTCCAGAGCCTGTTGCAAGCACTTAATGGAGAGGAAAACCTGAAGCAACACCTGAAGCAACTCTGGAGGTCCCGCTGCAGGGTCCCTGCTCAGTGAAGGCACGGCTCCGGGTAGAAACCCTTGAAGGCACGCACTCGGGTTCACACGCCTGCAGCCCCTTGGTTCTCACCCCAGCACTCCTATGCTTCAGTCGGGCCAGCGCTGTGAACCTGAACTCACCCAGGCTAAACAAAACCCACAAGGGACTATCTGGTTCACAGCATCGCCTTACAAACAACCCCGAGCACAGCTGCAGCACGGCAGCTGGGGGACCCAACTGGGGAGCCCTTGGACGTTACTGCTGTCACCAGACTTCAAGAAACCACAGCCTCCAGAGTCCTTTACACTGCAAGTGGAGGATCAGATACACACTGAGCACACTCCGAGGTGAGCCAGAGGACAGCATTTTCCCAGGCACGCTGTCTTTTTTCCTGCAATGATGTGGGTCTCTGCCCCACACATCCTCCAGACTCTGCCTATCCCAAAATCTCATCCCTTGCATCTCCCCTCTCCTGTTTTAGTACTAGTGCCTCCTCTGCCTTCCCGTTCTGACTCCATCTGCCCTGCCCACAGCAAACAAAGCTCCTGCTGTGCCTGTTGATCTGGCTCTGGCCCAACTTCCCAGCTCACACCTCGGCGCTGGGCAGCAGCTTTTCCCCTCTTGCACTGCTCAAGCCAACATCTAGATTCCCACACCTCTGGATTAACCCTCTTCTACCTCCAGCCGCTACATTCCATATCCACAAGCATCGCTTCTTTGAAAATTATTTTGCGTAACACCCACAGGGGAATTAATTCTTCCATCTTCTGTAATCCAGTGTCACCAGCCACGTCAGCGCAGGCTCCGTCAGGAAGGCTGCCTCAGTCATCGAGCAGCTCCAAAGGTAACAAAAGCACAGGCCTGCACAACGAAGCTCTGTAGAAGCTCTGGACGACCCTGGGCTCACGGAGGAGAAATTCAGGGCACAGGCTCTGGGCAGCATGCTGATCACTGTGCTCTAAACACAGGCTACTGGGCAGGTCATAGAGTACCAGGTTGGAAGGGACCTCAAGGATCATCTAGTCCAACCTTGTAAGGTTTTTCATATATATATATATTTATACAGTTCAAATTAGATGGCCCAGCACCCTGTCAAGCTGAGTCTTAAAACTGTCCAGTGTAGGTGAATCCCCCACAGCCCTTGGGAGATTATTCCAATCTCTGTTCTCATGATTAAAAATTTTCTTCTGGAGCCCAGGAGTAACTTGCACCCATAGGGTCTCTCCAAGGACAGCACTGAGGGGAGCAGTTATGGACTAGCTGCTTAGGATTCACAAAAACCCAGATCAAGTCTTGTTGAATAAACTCTGTTGCTACTGCTGCCTCCATGGGCGATGCCAGCGCCCAACAAAATCCAGTAACCGAAAGGCAGTAGGAGTTTAAGAGAGGGATGTTCATAACCTAAACCAAACACGTTTGTTTGTTTGGTTTTTTTGTATTAGGAACAGGAAAAGATGTTAAGACAAAGGTTGAAAAATAAGTTAAATAATCACTTGGCGCTCAACACAGTTTTAATGCTTTTCTGACAAAGCAGAGTTGTTTTCAGCATGGCAAACTTAGACTTTTTCAAAGCTCCTTGTATATGCTAAGAATCATTATCTGCAGACCAAAAATAACACACAGATTGGTGCTGGAATAGGTCCTAGATCTTTGATCTACTGTTCTATGTCCCAGGCACCGGCCATACTTAGATCTTTGTGAGGTGACCTACACAACACATTAAATACTTTTCCTGGCATTTTAATTATAACTTTAAGGAATGAACATTCTCCTGATCTATTGTCCATTCCTCCCAGCCTCAGAGCTGCTAATTAGATGGATGCATAAGTAGAAGACATTAGTAGCGCTTATTTTCTCCAGAATATGTTACAAAGTTTATTCTTTTCATGATCTGATTTAATTAAAATAAATAAATAAGTAAAAAGAAATAGCGGAAAGGCTGATCTAACTCTTTTGAGAGCCATCATCCGGTGCAAAGAGATGGAAGAGCTTGAACAGCTGTTGCAAAAATCCTGAAACCCTTTATTGGCCTCAGCATAGTAAGTTCCGTGGGATTCAAGAACAAACAGCAAAAGCAAATGGACGTGAATTGGGTTTTTTTTCTGGCTCCTTTCCACTCTAATGACTGTGCAAAAATGGTTAAAAAGACTTAAAGTGTATATATATACCTGGATAAACTACTGTTCTTAACATCACCATTTCAAAGTATGCTGGTTCGATACAGCTTGAATTGGTTCCCTGCTGTCCTCCTTGGATTTGCTCCAAGTCTGTTTATTTTATTTACTGTTTAAGCTATCTTGTTTCAACTGCTGGCCAATTTCTCTCCCTTCTCCCTCTTAAATTAATTGCTACATTTGGATGTTTGCATACGGACTTTTGCAGGAATAAAAACCTCACATACACTGAATAAAGGCACATCAGAAATAAGCTTTAAACCCTGAAATCTATTGAGGAGTTGATGATTCCGCAATAGAATTACAAAGCACAGCTTCATGGCAGGGAACCTGTGAATATTTTTGTACTGGCATAATTGTGAAGACCTAAACCTGAAATTAAATCAATTCCTAAGCCAGAAAATTGAAGATCAGCTGTTATGCAACAGAAGCTCTTCATTCCAGGTGCACTACTACTGGGTGAATTGCTTCAGATTCCTTTATTTTAACTCTTGCTTATGACTAAAATGACCATAGCCATGTTTCTGCCTACAGCGTGTTGAAGACAACAGGTAGGAAGATGTTCCTTTAATTTTACTTCTTTGGTCAGGAACTTCACCATCTTTCCAAGAAAGGTGGAAAACTTCACTATGAAGACAAGTTCTAAAGCGATCTAAGGGAAAACAATTTTATCATAAATGGCAATGTTGGGAAAAATAACTCCCCCGGAAGGCCTTTTAGTAATCCAGTAGCTATTTTTTTCCCTTTCAATCCTGCTGGGCTTGGCAATGCTCCTCCTCCATGGAAAATATTCTCATGCACTCATTCTTGAGACTATTCTAGACTCTTTGAGCTCCGATCTGTGAGCCTGCCCTGAAGCTCCCCAACTCCTTCCACTTCTAGACCCAGGTCTTCTATCCCTTCTCCTACTCAGTCACTCAGCTAAAAAAACAAGTCATAACTGAAAGCTTTAAAGTCAGATGAAGAAATTCCTCAGATGAAGGAATTCCTCTACAGTCAGACTGGACAGAACCATCTGGGAGAGTTAAAAACTCCTTTTTTTCACCTCTTCCACTTCATTTAAACGAATACCCTTCCTCTATATCACGTTCACCACGTTCCAAAATCAGCATTACACAGGTCAGAAATGAACTGGCTCCACTGATCTTCAAATACAGATCTAATAAGATTTCTATTCTCCCATTTAAAAAAACCCACTAGGATAGTTCCTTAAGCCTGTTTATTTAAAGATAAACTTTCTCCTCCTCTCCACTGTACTCATCAATCACAGCATGTCACAGAACGTGACAAAATGCTTCAGTTTTTGAACAGTTGCCACATTTCATTGCTTCTATTCAACACTTGCTAGATTAAAACCCCAGGAAAATATGGGACACCCTGAATGCTACAGAATTAGCACCTCAAAAAGCATACAAACTGTCAATCTGTGCCCCCTCCCTCTGCTGTCACTGTTGCTGGACAAATAGCACAGAAGCTCAGTGCGATTCCAGAGGACTGACACAATCCAGTTGCACCTACAATCCCCTGTATCATCTTAATGCATCTAAAATCAGCAGTCAGTATAATCTTAATACTATATCCTGCAACCTCGTTTAGGACGAGTTACTCTAACTCAATAGCTGTGACACTATTGGCAGAAGGTAGCTGTGTTTGCTTCCTAATGAAAAACTGCTCTTGAAATCATCTGAAAAATTCAACAAGATTACTCATGCTAAGAAACAGAACTGGCCTGAGAAAATTAACATCTCCTCTGCTTCATGGGAAGACACTGCAGGGCTATGAAGCAGTGGTGTTTGCCCGATACCAGTTTGACACCCACTCGCAGCAGAGTGGCAAGGGGACTGCAAGTCCTGACAGAAGCTCCCTTTGAAGTCTACAGGTGTCTGCAGCAGAGGATCCGTTCAGAGGCTAGAGGTGTCTGGTATGGTTGCCCTCCCTCATCGCTGGCCACAAGCTATTGCTGCTCCCTGCTAGCTACAGCTCTAGCAAGCACACTTGTTTCTGGGGTTCAATCTGAACAAAAAACCCCGTTCCTTCCAAATTTGCTTCTCTCCCCAGTGGAATCTTAGATCTTCAAAGCATGACGGTCACCTACCCAACCCAGTCCAACGGTGTCAGCCAAGACTTGTTTGTCTTATGTTTGGTACTACAAAGAAAGGACAAAAATCTAGCTGCTGAAGAGCCTGCAATTTAAAAAGGGTAAGTAGTGGCTAAACAGACTGCATAGATTAAATCTGCATTGCTTGTTCAAGGGTTCTACTTAAAGGAGACCATAAACTTCAGTTTTTATCAACTGAGCAGCCTGCAACAGAAAGAACAAATCAAGCAGTACTTCTAATTAAGTGTGTTCCACTTCAGTCTCCTCCTTTACAGCTCCAAAACTAAGGTGACATTCCCCGGCTATAACAGAGTTGGCAAAAATGTTATCAGCAGGTAACTGTGCCTGTTACATAAACTATGGCTTAAATGGTTCAAACAAGTTTATGGTTCTAAAAATAGTATTTCATAATTAATGACGATAATCAGGCTTCTAGCTACCTCGCAGAGTTCATCTCGGTTTATTCTCCACTATGGCAGCATTCCTTAGATCTAAGTGTAACGGAGGAGAGTATTTTTGGCTAAAGGAACCTAGCTGTGAGACAAACATCTGCTAAGTTAAATCTAGAGAAACATTGTAAAATTCTTGCGACAACTAACATTTGAAATGGAAAAACTCGACAGTCTCATCAAGTGAACACAGAATAATATAAACCATCTATCCAAGAAGAGCTCTTCATAGCTTAGAGCTCTTCATAGCTTAATAACAAGAGAAAACTTGTTTTCTCAAAAAGAAACCTAGGGAAAACTTTTATACAGATCACTTTTTGTAACTGTGGTGATAGAAGTCTATAGAAAACCCTACAACAGGTCAAAAATCAGGCATAGGATTAGCAGGATGCTCTACAGTTTTATCTCCGTGCCCTTTGAAGAAGGAATAACCCCTGCAGCCACAGCTGTAATAGGCAGATCCGTAACACAGTGCCACGGGTAGTGCTGGTCTGGTGGAAAGGTGAGCAAACTGAGACCTGACAACTCTGCTCTGTTCAGTCTGGTCTCTCTAATCAAAATCTTTTTCTCTGATCACGCAAATACTCCTGGTGACTTTTGGCCACAGCATCAACAGCCTCTGTAGCCACGCACATGAAATATGGCAACTTTCAAGAATTTAAGAGTTATTTCTAAAAACCTCTCTTAGTTCCATGCATACATAATAAGCTTGAAGTAGATCTTTTACGATCTTTTCCCCAGTGCTACCAAGTGTGCCATTTGCTTTTTATATCACTCCTGGCACTTCAGAAAAAAAGAGAACCAACAAAAAACCCAAACTAGAAATCCTTGATGCTTTTATAATTCACATACAGAAACAAATTATATGATGGTATGATATATAAAGATTCGGGCAGACAAAGGTTTGAGATGTGTAAAGTATTTCTTTAAACCTAATAAAAACTAAAACTTTCTAGTAGTACTAAGGCAAAGGAGGCATTTACATACACAACTAGTTTTTACTCATAGCTCAAAAAACTCCAAATACAGGCTTTGCAAAACCAGATCAAAACTAGGAAAAAAAAAAAAAGAAAGAAAGAAAGAAAGAAGATAAATTCCTCAATTCAGCACATTTTTTTTGGCATGTATGCAAAAAAGCTTGCTGTAATACGAATTGAGTAAACTTTCTGGGATTCCAGTAAGTGTTAGGTGCTGGAAACAACTTGAAGACAACATTCTGAATGAATCTTTTTGTGTTCCACCATTTCCCCAGCAACAATGCAGGCAGCAAATTTGAAGCTGCTTTGAAAACGAGTGTTTTTTGTGTTTTGATGTCATACCAAATTAAAAGGTTACTGTGTCCTTTAAAGGAAATTTGTTTACTTCAGAGGCAGACTCTGAAGAGCAAAGAAACGAGCCGTGGCGTGGTGGTCACTGCGACATGGTGCGCACTGCAAAACGGCCTAACATTTTTGTATTTTAAGTAATGTATTAATTTTGGTAGCTACTGCCTCAGGATAACCCAAAACGCAGCATTCAGATCTGAAGGTGAACTTCTACCTGCTGGACTCCGCATCCAGCAGCCCCACTGTCAGACAGGATGCTGCCTTGAAGGACAGCTAACTACAGTCATTTAGTGGTTACCATAAGCCTCTAGTGGCTTTCTGCATTATACAAGACTCTATGTCCCACCTCACTCTTTTCTCCTGTTAACTAAACCAACTCGATTCCTCTCAGCCTCTGTAAGTCAGCGATGTTTTCTAAATTTCTATTTTTTGTCCTCTTCTCCTCTGGTTTATTTGCATTTGCCCTCGTTTAGTGATTACTGTTAACTAACGGCAGAAACGAGTACTCAATGACACAGAGCTTCAAAGAAAGGGTATTTTGACAGCTATCGTGTCTTTCACAGAGCAAATTCATCAAGGAAAGATGCCTGAAATTTAATCAGACATTGCTGTATCCAGAAAAATCCAAACCAATATTTGGGACTATTACAGAATTGTATTTTGTCAATAATGTTACATACGAAGTAAAAAATTTCAGGGAATAGTGAAAGCCCTATCTTCACTAATTATAATAATAATTACAGAAGGTTTTTCAAAAATTAAAATGCAAACTTTTATTTGGATTTAGAAAATCCTACAGAATGAACAATTTCCCTGTCTTTTAGCTGCTGTTCTACCGTCACTAGAAGCCTCTGTTCATATCCCCCACAAAGAGCCAACGTGCCAGCCAATCCCAAATTTTAGTACTGCATATGAGAAACACATGAAAAGTCAAACTGAAGCCTGAGTTACTTAGCTGCTTGTCGACTGAAGAGCAGCCTTTAGTACGCACTACCTAACGAATCTGCTTCAATACTATCTCAGATTTTTACTTCATTCTGGGACCTCTTCTGAGGAGCTGGAATTCTAACTCAGGAAGAACAGAATCAGCCAATGAAATGTGAAACATATTTCCAAGAAAGTATGGGGAGCTACGAGGATCTCTACCTCCAGATTTGCACTCAAGCTTAACTCTCCCCTTCACTTAGAGCAAATTCTTTGCTTTCCAGCATGCAGTCGTGCCAACACCTATTGCTGACCTGTTACTGAAGTAATTTCACTGAATAGTATATGGGAGCAGTTTCCCCCCATTTTACAGACACTTACGATAAAGCACATCACAAGTTCTAACCAGAAGTGATACATACAATCAGTAGGGCCTTCTGAAGACCTTAAGAGTCAAGAAATCTTTTAAAAACCATCCTATGGCTCAAACTATATACAGCTGACACTGCTTTAGTTTTTATTCACCATCTTTGCTGCAAACCAGTATAGCCCACAGTACGAGCACGGTGAACCCTGATACAAACATGGCATAGAGACAGATGTCCAGAGCTATACAAGGTATATTTCTTTTAGTAGCATTGTATGCTCAAATTAAAAGATTGAGCTAAGGTAACTAAGGTATTAATTTTGCATTGTTATGCATGGAGAAACAAGATGCGTAGATGGAGACATCTACTAAACAACAATCTGTCCTCATGGAGCAGCCCTACAACTGAAACAGTAAATGCAGAGAAGCCCAAATCACAAATTCAGACTTGATTTTTTTTATTTTTTTTTTGGTTAGCTTTTGAAAGATGTGTTAGGGAGTTATTAAAATCTTTCACATTCTGAAAATCACAGCCAAAGGATAATTAAAATTTCCAGTGCTTTAACTATGAATTCTCTGGCCTCATCATGCACAAAAGGCCTTTCAGTGCAATTTTAAATTTGAACTTTCAGAATTGGAACGATCCCTAATCGGCCTTACTCCTATCCCTCTGATGTCATCAAGGCTCAATTTACAAAGCGTGCGAGCTGCTGACTCGACCCTCTCTTTTGTGTATCATAATCTTAACAATTAAATACAATCACTTTACCTTACTACAACCTACGTAATCTAAGCAGAGCAGGAATACATTAAAGTGGGCTTTTAACCAACAGTTTAAAGAACCGTTGCTATTATTTGATTAAAAGCAGAACAAAACTGACCAATGCAAAGATCCTATTTGTAATTAACTTTAAAAATCAAATTAATGACCAAATTTGCAATTCAGGAAAATTATTTTATCTCGTAGCACTGTAAATTTGATTATTGCAGCCGGGGAACAGGTGAAAAGTCTAAGTGAAGCCTGAAATATTTACTCGCTTGTGCATTAAGTAAAAACCCCAGGATAATACAGACGACAGCTGTTAAATTTCAGCGTAAATGTCACTGCACTTCAGTGACAGACCGATTCTCACCGGCAGTAAGCGCATCGGGGTCGGTAACGCCTAAGCCTGGCTTTTTTAGGGGAGAAAAGCCCTTGACTACAGATAGGGAAGCTATTACCGGTCACGCTTGTTAACCCAAGTGTCGGCTATTACAAAGCCTCCTGGGATGGGCGCCACTTACCGAAGATTCACTATCTCTAACAAGGAAGTCTCCTTCCACTCCCCTCTCGTTTAGGGCACATTCTGCTTGGTGTCGGGTAACATTCCCATAATACCACTCTCTTCCAGCAAACCGTCCGGTAGAAGATGGTCCCGTGTAGCTTATCTGAGGCGGATGGGAAGTGTTAATGGTAGGACCATCGCTAATGATTACTACATAGTTTTTAGGAACAAGACCGATTTGCCCTCTGGAATTTTTACATTTCCACCATTCTGGGTCATTTTCTGGTTTTTCAATGACTTCCATTGTCTCTCCTTTTTCAAAATTGAGCTCTTCTTCTGTGACGGAGCTGAATGGGTACAGTGTCTGAACAACGTGGAGTACTTTGGTGCCCTGGCCGTTACTCATGGAAGCGCCTTTCCTCAAGCTGAGAAAACTGGGTGAATCTGCAGTTGCCTCCTTGACCTCCTCTACCACATAGTTCGAAGGAAACCAGCCGATCTGTCCATTGTAGCTGCCTCTCCACCAGCCGTCGCTGCACTTCTCCATGACAATCACTCGGGACCCTTTAACGAGGGACAGTTCATCCTCCCTCTCAGCGACATAGGCAAATTTCACGTAGGCTGGAATGTTAAGATCGTAAATCCGGTCGGCGCTGCTGCCGTTGGCCGGGTATTCGGCGTCCGTGCTGGGAGTGGGTGAGGCGTCTCTCACGCTCGTCTTTCTCTTGGTTTTTCCCAAGCCTGTTAAAGAGAAACGCAAAGCGGTCACTCAGAATGCTTCTCCACAGACTGCAAATGCTGCATTTGGTGACCTGCTCCTCTAACAGCATTGCTAAATGGAGATCTTTTCTGTAACACTGCACAGTCAGGAAACAGTAACTCCTCTAAGAGATTATCTTTACCATCCAGCTGATGCACCATTAGGTAAGGAGCAATTTGCATTATAATGACTCCCTCTCCTTCCCAGAAGTACCAGAGTTTTAACACGCTTAAAACCGGTGGTTTCTTCCCTATGAGAACAGCTAATCACTGGAAATGTTGCACAGCTTGCTGTTACGTCCCTTAAAAGTCCAGCCAAATGTTCATGCCTTTTAATTTTAGTGATGACTTTAATTTGGCTCAAGCAAAACATGAAAGAAAATCTACAAAAATAAAGTAGCACAGCAAGAAAAGCTTACAGATTACGTTTTGTTCTCTTCATTCTCCAGTCAGTCCCCAGGCAGCTACAGCTGGAACTCCTTCCAACTGCAAGCCCCTCTTTGAAATCCACACCCCTTTCATCTGTATTTCACCGCGTACTATGAAAGCGTAAACCTGACGGTGAGGAAGACCATTTGCATACGCTGCCCTATAATCTGTAAATTCTGATGTACTGCCGTAGCTTTAATTATAGCATGAAATACAATGTACAAAAAAGAAACAACAATAACATTAAATAAGTAACCTTTTTTTTAATATCTTTTTTCCTTAATTAGAGGAACCGTGCTAATGTCTGTTTAAATATGAAAGGAAAACTGCAAAACACACCTGGTGTACTTTTCAAACTCTTGCAGCAAGGACTACTTAAGCTTGTATGTCAACAGAAAGATTAAGTGAACAAGTAGCTCTCTCTCGTACAATTCACTTATAAAAGTTCAGAAGAGAAAAGAAAAGTCTCGGTATAACACAAACCAAGCAACAATCAAAACGTCAGGCAGTGGACAAAGCAAAAACCAACACAGAAATAGGTGGTCTCGTACTTTGCTCCAGAGCCTTGCTGCGGGAGAAAGATTCACTTGAGGCACACCGAGTACATGCTGATGATGGCAGATTGAATGGAGAAAAACCAAACCAACCAACCAACAAAAAACCCAAGTGTAAATAAAACAAAAACAAACCAAACCCCAAACAAACAACAAAAAACCGAAAGAAACAAACAAACAAAAAAGACTTGGCTTTTGTTTCTTCAAATATCTGACAGATAAAGATGCATGCTATTTCTTTTTTAACAGTTCACAACTATTTAATCTGCCTACTCCACTGCTGAAAATTGTGCTCATTTTTACGATACATAGGCAGATACATTTATATGCATCTACAATGAATATCCTCAGCAAAGCTGCTTGTTCCGTGCAAGCCCACCAGGTTTATTTCACAGGGTGAGCTGTGCAGCACAAGCAGCACACACAGCAACGTATGGATTGCTAACTGGAAGGGTTAAATGCATTAATTAATGCAGTCTTAGGGTCTCAGAAGACGGCAGAAAATACCAATCATCCTGAAGCGTTTCCTGACTTACCCAGCAGCTCCTTGCTTCCTGCTGGAGCCTACTTACATCCTAATGTCATTCTAACTACATCATTTCAGCCGAGAACCCTTGGTGGCACTTGCAGGCAAAAGGAGGGAGAGCGGCTTACTGTGCTAGGGGAAACAATTGCAGGAAAAGTGTGTCCAAGCAAGCGCTAATCAGAAGCTGGCCGGGCTGTGATCTCTGCCAAGACTGGAAGTTCTCATCAGTTTAGAGATCATTTTCAACCAAAAGACAAGGATGTATCAGAACTAAGGAGCATTAAGTTGGGGTGGTATCAACAAATACAACTTAAGGGTCATTCTGTTCAGATGGGGGGAAATTACTTCTTATAACTTCATGAAAAAGAAGCAACTGTATTTATAGCTGCACTCTACACGAAACCCTACACGACTGAACCCTCCAGATTAAAAGCTTAGGTTTTGATGTGCTTTGTAATGGAGATATGCAGCACCACTTCTTGGCATTAACAGCAGAAGAACCAATAAATAAAATAAAAGACCCAGCAGATGATGAAGTTGCCAGCCAGGAGAAAACTAGCTGAACATCAGAGCAGAGAGATAACTGTGAGATACGGGGATGCAGTGTGATAAGAGAATGCCATAAACTGAAATAACTAGAGAAAAAAAACTGTTGATGTACAGGTGAAAGAAACAATTTTCTCAAAAAAAATTTCTTAGGTCTGATAAAGGTAACTAAACATTCAGCAAAAGGTTATCATCCAAACACTTTCTTTCACTTGGAGTCATCTTAAGTTGCATCGTTTTCCACAAACCTTCCAATACTGCATCTGATGTTTTAAATGTTCCTTTCTATCTTCCCCATTCAAACCAAACCAGAACAACATAGAAAACAAATAAATGAGAAACTCTTTTTTTTTTTTTTTTTTCCCCATGTCAAAAAGGCAGTCAGAGCTCTTCTGTCTAAGCTTAACATTTAACCCAACCAAGCTTTCTAAGGCTGATAGCATGGTAGTGAAAAGACTTTTGCAATAGCAGCAACGTGCACCAAAGACTGTGTTTCCAGCTGGTTTGACCAAGAGAACTAACTATGCAGAGACCCATCTGCAGCTAAGCACGGTGAAGGGCGTGCACAACGTTATCTAACACTTTTTCTGTGACGTTACAACATTCATAACCGCGTCTATGAAAGAAGAGGAAACAAGTTGTTCCATGAGCAGAACGAAGGAAATCTGTTCCTGTTTTTCTCCTTACACCTCCTGCTGCACTACTCCCTCTGCCTCCTCCGTCTCCTGCAGGATCTGCAATAAGCCCCCTTACCATATGACTGCCTTTGCATTCTTGGGTCCTTCTCGGGTCCTTCTCGCACCTCCAGCTCCCCACTGCAACAACTAAGCTGCCCTCAAGGTACAGGGCACCTGCCCTGCTGCTGCCCTCTCTCCTTCCCTTCGACGGGCTGGCCAGCCAAGCACAGCGCCCGACACCCCACTGCTTTTCAGCCCTGCCCGGACCAAGCAAAGAGCTGGGATTGCTCTGGCTTCTCCTCCAGTGAGGGACACCAGCAATGACCCTCCCAGGCACCGAGCTGGAGAAAAAGTAGTTATTTTATCTCTGCCAGTCTGTCAAATTTGCTTAAAATTGGCTGAGTTATCATGGGTGGACAGATGGACGGACAATGACAGCTGACTGTGACAGCATGACTGGTGCAAGCTTCATTTCCTTAGGAAACAAGTCTAAAAATATAGTTTAGTAGTATGGGTGGTCATGGCTAAGCAAGAATAAAGTTAGGACTATTATGAACTTAATATGCATCTACCACAAAAATCGTTAACTCCATTATAAAAAATAAAAATAAAAAAAAGTACGGTCTACACGAGTCATCTCTGGAAGAGTAATGCCCCTGCTCACTACTACCAGAAATGTTCACTTACTGCTACTCATAAGGGGATCTCTATTCTTATGTCTGAACAGAATGTAACCCCTCTGTGTTGCATGGAAGACAAAACATTCAAGGACTTGGGGAGTCCCATTTGGAAGAGTCCAATACACTTGTGACTGTGGTCATTTGTATTGTCTTTATGTTAATGAAAATTTATCTACTAGTAAAATACAACTGTATTTTCCCATTATGACTCACTGGTTACAGTTCACCTGAAGCTGTAATCCTTTGTAATACAACTAGTTGTTGTAAGGAGAAACATAAAGCAATGGATTAGCTTTCAAGCGATGGGAAAAGAGTGGGAGCAAAAGCATCGCAAAGCACTAGAAATCCTGTTTTTGTTACAGTGTCTCGTAGGAAATACCACTGCTTACAATCTAGAGCTGACCCTCACTAAACCAGTTCATTTTCAGTTTTACAAGCAGGCTGCCAAGTGATGGGAGTAGATTTAATTTTTAGGTGGATATCTTGTTGAGATTTTAAAAAGAAACGAGCAAAACCAACCAAACAAACAAAAAACCAAACCAAACAAACCAAATAAAAATAAACAAACAAAACCACACCAAAACAAACAAACAAAAACCCCCCGACAACTGGTTAGCATCATTTCCAGAGAAGGGATGCACTGCAAATCCTCCTTGTCTCTGCAGTGAAAGAAATCCTCTGGCCCTGAGGTTAGCCTTCCAGAGACTCAGAAATATGCCTCCTGCATTACCCTGTGCCCTCTTCCTTTCCTTGCTCAGTCGTGTCTCTAAAGAATAGCTTGTTTTGCAAGCAGCAAGCTAAAGGAAGACCAGTTTCCTATGGATTTGCTTCCTGTCGCTTAAGTCCCCATTGTGCTAACCCCAGCTTTGCACCCTTTCGTTACCAGCTTGTCCCTGCGATAGCCTTCCCATTGTACCTGTAGGTCCTCCAGCTCACACCTCCGATGTCCTCTCCCTGCAGCACTTCCAGCCTTCCCACCTTAAGCTTCCCCAGGAAATGACTTGAGCTTGCCCCAACCACAAAGTGGTTGCATCTCCTTCTGGTCACTCCCCTCTGGCCTGAGGCTGTGGTGGTGCGAGTTCCCCGACCCTTACCCATGTCTCTTGAAGTGCTCCTGTCCCAAAGCTTGGCTGCCTGTCAGACAACACAGATGCTAAAAAACAAAGCAGGATTTCTCTCTCCTTCTGCTATGATCATCATGAAAATTGGTGCTTTGGATAAACAACTTTAACTATCTTTAAAACTTCATCCTAATACATACTTTTATCAAATATCTATGTAACACTTGTATAAAAAGGGACTTATTTTTTTGCCACTAGTAAAAATTCATATTCTATTTTCTAATTATGGTTCATATTACATACTACATTTACTAAGAAAAAGCCTATTTATACAACAGATATATTTTCCTAATTTAAGGAAGACTTACTTGATGAGTCTTTCCATGCTCCAGAGAGCTGGTGTCCTTGCCTGAAACTGATGAGTGACCACTTTTTGTATTTTAACTGCTTTTGCTCATCCCCAGAGGTGAAAAAACAGCTGACGTGGCTGTATAATGCTTCTCTTCAGGCTGATCTGTACTCACATTTATTTTATTAAGTTCTATTTAAGAACAACGTGCACTAAACACTGAAGATATTTGTGGTCAGATTGTCTAGCATCCTCCTCCCGAGACTGCTCCCTAAATATATTACATCTCGTATGTAGCTTAACTTTAGACTAAAACCAATTGTGCTTCTTTTCCAAACGAATTTTAAGTTTACCTGAGACCTCAGATTACTGGTTTTTCCATTCTCACATTATCCGTGTATTAAAAAAGGTCAGTCAATACTCAAAGACAATTTCTGAGAAATAGCTGGCAAGTGAAACCAGTGTCATCCGGATCCTCCTAACTTACCTTTTCTAAAACCTTCTCCAATTTTAATACATAAATGATGAACAAAAAATCTTTTCGGTAGCTTATCTGCACATCAAATCAAATTCACGGCACAAAACAAAACAAAAAACCCCCAAACAAACAACAGCAAAAAAAAGGCTTTGAGACAAAAAGTGCAATAAAAGAAAACTGTATCGCTTTGAGAAATCATAAAGGCAACACTGAACACTTTCTGAAACAGAATACCTCAATCCAGATCTCAAGGGAAGAGACGATGCCACTCCGTATGCAAATACAACTGCTCAAGAGGCACCTAACAACTTCTTATTAAAATATCGAGCGCGATTAAGGAAGGACACCCCTGCTCCAAAGAAAACGGCCTTTGAGCTATAAAAACACTGCAAAAGCACCAACAAAAGTGTCTCGATACAACTAAGCTCTTGGAAGCTACTTCCTCTTTAAGGGACTCAATTTCTACTAAATGGTGTCCTTTCAGATATCCAGCTGGTTTTGAGTCTCAACACACAGCTGGAAAAGGAACAACAAATGGTGCTGAGCAATGGTGTTACCTTCCCTCTCCCCACGGCGAATTAAAAAATCAGTTTTCTATATATTTTCTTTTACTGCTCTATTTACAACTCTTAATGGATTCATTTTCATAAAAAGTCAGAACCTATTTTTGTATCATGTGTTCAGCATTTTCTCTGAACTTAAGTTTTCCATCAGTTACTCTGTATTTTAGTACAAAGCTGTAGATCAGCTATGTTAACTCAACTATGATAAGGGTCATGAAGCAGATATCTTGAATTAACAGTGTATCAAATACTGGCAGCTACTTTCGTAGTCTATTTACAAATACAATAACATTTTTTTCCAATAAAAACATAACTTATTCTGTATCACCTAGTCAAAATACAGGAATTGATACCAGACCTGAATTAAAAGGACACTTACGTACAGTCGAAACCAAAGGTAGGCAAACCCCAGTTCATTTAATTTTCATCTCACTAAAATAAATTTTATAGATGCCTTTATTTTTCAAATCCTCCAGAAACAGAAATGTGATACTCTGCCCACTTGGAACGGCAGGCAGGGCTAGTGAGGATCCCTGCCTCCCCAACTCCCGGATCCCCATCAGCCCCCAAGTGACCCAAACTGGTGGCACCTTCCTCAAGGTGCCTTGCCCCTGCAATCAGGTTAGCACCCAGAAATCAACCCATGATGCACAGTTTGCATCTATTTGGTAGAATAGCTATTGCAGCTATTCGCTGTCAAAGCCATTAATATAGAAAAACAAAGGTACTGTAAAGAGGAGGAAAAAGGGAGAAAACTCTGGGAGACGGTTCCTTCAGCCTCTGCCTTAAATCTGATCCATGCCACCGCAACTCTCACACAGGCTGTCAAAGCGTGGGTTTGAAACGTGAGTATTCATGGGAAAAATTAGTTTTTTTAAAAAGGGTCTTTCACTGGCATTGCCAACCACCCAGGAACTGAAATTTCTTTACGTTACTGGCCATTCTGATCTGAATTACAAAAAAAAAAAAGGGGTGTGGGGAGGGCAAAAAAGCAGTTACCTGTAAAATTTTTCATACAAACTTTAATGCAGCTCATTTTGTGTACCCTCCTTGTAGAGTAAAATGCTTTAAACACTACTTGCTGTATGGGTAAAACAAAATCATCGTAGAAGCCACCACAAAGAGCAAAATACAGTGCTTTCTAACAAAACTATTTTCATTTTAATCAGATTTTAAAAATGATGTTTTTCTTCTTTAGTAATAAACCCATTATAATTCCAATTGAATGATAAAGATGAAAAATTTAACATTGGCGTAATCTATTAAGACAACTTCCATTAAACAGCTGAAACATTCAAGTAAAAGAGGTGTGAGGCTGATAAATTTAAGGAAGTCAAACAAATGAGCTAAGAGAACTGCCAGCATAAATACCGAGAGCGAGAGCTTGTTCAAATGCTGAATAATAACAGCAACCTCTGAAATCATTTGAAAAAACATTTAAAAAATAATTTGTTAAATTCAGTGACTTATATAACAAATTAAGAGCTCAATTTCAGCTGAGATGGAAACAGATTTTAGTTCTCCCAAATATATAACTAAATTTTACAAAACAGCTCTCCTAGTTCTAAAAATGTTCGAAGTAACCAGAAATTCTCATTCAATTTACAAATCAGCTGTTTTGTATTAGAGGTACCAGAAACAAGCAAGTTTATCAAAACCTATTTTTATTTTGAGGTAACGTTTCTTGATCATTTTAGCCAATTTAAGATACTTTAAATCACAATTTCTCTTGCGCGTTTCAATAGAGTTGCAATTCCATCTGGCTTCACACATATCTAGTTAAAAATTAAAAAAAAATAAAGAATGATCCTTTTCTGTTTACCAAGTTATTCATTTCCTAATACTAAGGCTCTGAATTACACTGCCTATTAATGTTAATAAGTATGCAAAGCGTACAGTGTCTTTTTTTAAAACAAAAAAGATTGTATTAAGAAAGAAGTAATTAACTTTTCAGAGAAACCTTAAGAAAGCACATAAAACGATGTAAATTAAGTAATTCATTCGCCCAATACCAAGATAAACACATAACTTCTTGACAGCTGGAATGCCTAGACAAGACATTCATTTAGCTTTGTGTTATTTATTATTTTTATAATTCTAGATTAACTTGTCTTTGCTTCTTTATTAAAAAGGAATTCAGCAGACTGAAATTACTTCTGTTACATAGAAAAGCTAAACATTTCTGCACATTTTCAGGCTGCAAGCTCCCTCTCCTTCTTCTCCCACTCCACCTACACGTCCAATTTCCAAGCGAATGTTCAAAGGCCAAGAACCATATGGGATAGTCAGTATTTTAGAAGCAACATCTCCATCAACAGCACTTTCTAAAGGACACTGCTGTAAATTCCAGAAATCTTCAACTGCATTTGTGATACAGAAGTGAACTCCCATTAACGACTCTTTGTATCTCCTTTCAGAAGCTCAATATCAAAAAAGACACACTAGAACAAATCAGAAAGTGGAAACTCTTCTTTAAATGTCAAAAGTGAAATTCTGACATTTCTACAGCCAGGCTGCTTTATCACTGTGTTTTTCAAACACAGGAAAAAGTAGTGTCAAAGTTTCCCATACATCAAACACCTGAAGTTTAGTACGGAGGCTTCCATAAAGAAATCAGCTCAACAACTGTATTACAAACAACTACCGTGTTAATTCCGGTCCGTTATACTGCCTTAAACACATCACGCTCTTATCAGGAAAGGTACGTTCCATTCCAGTACCAGGCAACAAGTTTCCCCTACCCAGAGCATTTCAGAGCAAGAGGTTAAAATGAAAGATGTACTACAGGGACATATGTGGATAGAGTTTTCCAAAAGCATCGAACGCGTGATTTGAAGGCTTCCGTCAACCACCTCGTGTACGGGCAAAAGCTGAAGCAGATGAAGTCTCAGCAGGCTTAAATGGCCTCTGGATTTTAACTCCTCTGTGAAATAGGAAAACAGCTATCTCGGTCTCAAATAGAAGGCACAGAAAATGAATGGGGTTTATCAAGATCTGTGGTTCTAATTTCTGCCTATAAATTTAAATTGTAGACAGCTTGCTTTAAATGCAGAGTCCTTGCTTTCAAATAGAGATCATTTAAAGATATTTCCACCTACTTTGTAATTTTATTAACTGATTTTGCAGGATGCCCTGATAAGAAGAAGCAACCTTAAACCTAAAGCAGCCCGAACATTTTAAGAACAGGTTTATAAGGTGTGGGGATAAAGCACAATAGCCCTGTAAGACTTCCCAGTGCTTTGCGTTCCTTTGCTGTAGAGAAGGAAAGCTACACCATTCTGCCTCTCCCTCACAAACACTTAATGAAATATTGCCAAAGAAATCTCTCATATGCAGGAGGTGCTTCAAACTGTCTACCCCAATCCATGCTCCTGACCTTCGGTAAGAATGCAACAGCTTATGGTTCCCCCTCCAGGATTTGATTTATATTTAGTTATCTCTATTTTATATCAGGTAAAAGAGGTACACAGGACAGCTCGGGATACAAATCCAACTTGCTCACGTGAACCCACTCAATAATTTATTTCAAAAAAATATTAAAATACAAAATACAGCAAGTAGAAAGTAGACTACCCTGTATGTGAGATCATGACTCTCCAATTTAAAGACTCTTCCGATAACCAAGACAGAATCATTCTCTTTTGGATGCAGGCAATTATAGTACAAATTTGCTCTTTTCACTTCTTGTTTGCTTGAATTTGCTCTCAATTCTGTATGTGAAAATGAAAGCCTTAATAAGTGCTACAAATATAGATTCAAGTTCAGATCATCAAGCCCAAACTTGAAGAGATGTATCACAAAGCAGTAATTATACAGCCCCTCAGCTCAAAGAAATGCATGAGAAGACAATGATGCAAATACTGACTAAAGGGCGATCTCTTGGCATCAAAAAACTCAAATATAGTCTCTCCTGCAGGTAACATGGTCAGCTACTCTTCGAGGTTAGAGCGTCTTATTCCAGTTGCCCCGTACAAACACCGAGCATGATGTAAAGCCTCAGTAAGTCTGCTGTACGGACAGAATGACAACGCTATACCACACTTATGTTTTCAAACATTAAATACTGTGGTACAAGAAAGTCCAAGGTGCTTATGACTTTTTTCCTTGGAAACCTCAGAACTCCTTAGAAGCCTGTCATAGGTAGCTGCAATTTTATTCAAACCTCCATTTAGGAAAGGAAAGCAAAGTGAATATCACCTTTTCTTACCTAACTTCCTCTGTGAATTGCAATGCTCAAGGCTTCATTAATAAAGGCTTCTCAGATTATTTGCAACTGTATACACAAAACCAGACCTCCGTGTCACTGAAGGGGAAGTAACAGGGGAAAATTGCTCTCTTAACAGATCAGCCCCTCTCCTCTGAGGTTTGGCCCTCACAGCCAAAACACAAAACCCCACAACTCATACACAAACTACAACAATTTCTTCTGTAGATTAAAACTCAGTAACAGATTTAGCTCCTGTTCTGAAGAACATCTTCCTGAATAAGCAACTACAAAAATATCTTACAGATTTATAAGCCGGTAGAACCCAAGAAGAAGAACAATGGCATTTTCACTACATCAATATATGTTTTCCCTTTCTTTTTTCTTTCACTTCCCATTTTCTTTCATTTACAAGGTCTCAAAGACTGCTAAACAGGAGTGATGTCAATGATTGTGTATTTAGATGGTCTACAACCAAAATCCTACCTCAATTTGAGTCCTAACTCAATTTTCTGGTGCAAAGAGTCACCCCTGAATATCCACCTGGCCAAGCTGACCACCCGCTCACATTAAGAGTGGTGTTTGTCCAGATCTGCCCACTGAGGTGGGCATTCTCTCTCAGACAGCAGGTTTATGATGGGTGTCTTCATACCCTGCAAACATCTCGATTCCTGCTTTATGGATTCACTCTGCAAAACAAAACACTTTTAAGATTCAGAAAAAGGAAGGAAATCTTCTTTTGCACATTTTAAGACAAAAGCCCATTTCTTTTGGCACGAATGCTAGATTAGAAATTTTGTTTGCGTGGTATGAAAATGCATCACAGAATGGCCACGTGTTGCTCAGAAAGCAACGGAACCTGAGTGGGACCACGCAGAGAAAAAGAACAAATTAATATTCCAAAAGACACTGGAAGAATAAACCTTAAGACCTAGATGGAGACGTCCCTGTTCTCTGCAGGGGTTTGGAGTAGATGACCTTTGGAGGTCATCTCCTTTGGAGTGAGCCCCAGTAATATTTTAAGAATTATTTAGGGATGCATATTGGAGAAAATACCCCCATTTAAAGAGAAGAGTTTCCGGATGACGCTGAGGCAGTAGACATAGCAGCTGCTGTCACTTCAATACAGAAAAATCACCCGTCCTTGGAGTCACTGGAGTTCTTTGGAAGATGGTGTCCCTGAGAGTACATAGAGAGGCTACTGGTTTTTTTGCTGGCCATCTTACTTTGGTCTTTAGAAGGGTGACCCAGCTATGCACATCAAACAAGGTAGACACGAGACCTCCAAATCAGTTGCTGTCGACAGTTTCTTCTCTGTTACCACCTTGATGTGCTAGAAGGTGAAGCTAAAGAAGAGGACACTGTGCAGGGCACACAGAGACTGTGTTTTCTGAAGAAGCATGGTCGGTACATCTCCCCATCCCAGGCAGCAGGGTGCAATGTGGTGACCCCGCACTACAGCCCCAGTTCTGCCACTTCAGCCAACTTCAGTCCTGCTAGGAATGTGAGGGAAAGGAGGACAGAGGGGAACACAACGCAAAAAATCCTGTACAAGGCAGTATCTGGACAAAAACATACTCCTATTTTCACTGCCTCAAAAAAAGTAAGACATAATTAGCAGGCTGCTTAAAGGGTTTTATTCTATGGAAAAAATGAAACATCAAAAGAGTTGAGGGTTCAGACACAAACTTTTAACGCTAAGAGAGCGAAAGGTTCTGCCTCCGCAGCTGGAACAGGGTGTGGGAAGAGCTACTGGCAACAGGGTGACTCTCTTTAACAGGGAACGACGAAACTACCTTGGGAGCTAATTTTTGGGCTTGCCCAAAGGCCACACATGATTACATACTGAAACAGAACTGGCTCAGAGAGAGACAAAACCAAGGGTCCTCAAAGGTGACAGCTGAGGGAAGTAATCCCACCACCAGACACCAGTACACACAGCCACACTGAGTTAAAAGCAACCCTTTTATCTTATCAGAACATCATTATGACTAAAATAAAGGCTAGTTCTGCAACTTCTAAATGTCAAATTGTACCTGTAAGTGCACACACTCTGCATGGGGAGTGGGGAGAGAAGCACCTATTACTCAAAACTTCTAATGCAGTACAAAGCACAAATTTATTCACTCAGCATGGACTAAACCCAGCAAGATTTCTTTATGCCTGCAGCCTCGCAACATTGTATTGCCACCATCCTATCAGAAAAACATGCTGAAAAGTAGGACACATCATGGTCCCCCTTGTATGTTTGGTCCAAGCTCTTGAAGCAGCAAATTCTTTAAATAAGCCACACCAATAAATAATTCACATAAGGTAAACTGAAAAAAGAGCAAACTTCTGCTCCCATCACCAGCGAGCACTGGAGCTCACGGGCACTGCAACAAGCTGCAGGTTCTGCTTTCACTGCTGCTTTTGGCTTTCCACCTCGGATCAGACGAATGCCCGGATGCATACATCCGGCAGACAAAAGTCTTCTATCAAGCAGTAACAGAAGCATTACTCTGGACCTTGAGTTTTCCAGAATATTTACCCTTTTTCTTTGCTTTCAAGTCTTTCCGCTGCAGGTAACAAAAAGGCACAAAGTTTGTGGTTTAGTTTGGTTCGGGCTTTTATTTTTTTTTTTTTAATTTTAATTTCCATTAGTCTGCTCTTCAACTTCATGGTTTTTTCCTTCATAAGCACGTGTTCTTTTACAAATTATAACGTGGTATTTTTCAGAAAGTCTGATTTCAGTTCCAGAAAGCAGAGACTTCGATTCCTTTAATGCTGCTTTCACTGAACACAGTTGATATGTGTACAGCTATTTAAATTTTTACAGGCCTACTAGAGGTCCATAATCATAAATTTGTACGTATGTTTTGCATTCTGGGCACTACTACTTTAATATGCTGTCCTGGTTTGGGTGAGAACAGAGCTGCTTCTTTTCAGTGATTTTACTTTTCAGCTCAGTTCTTCTAACTCCCTGCACTGTCTGAAATGAGCAGTGTTTTCCCAGGCAGTGGCTGCTCCCAGCAGTGATAACAACCCGTGTTTACAGTCACTACCAAGGGTTGGTGTGCAGACCAAGGCCAGTGATGGATCTTCTGTACCACATTGGGGGGTGCAGGAAAGTGAAAGGCAGCACCTGTGGGGAGGAGTGGACCGGGCAGGGGACACCAAACTGC
>JAAGNO010026736.1:0-14460 GCA_033439905.1 Ceryle rudis | reverse complement strand
AGTTTCTCTTGCCTCAGAGCTAAGTGTTAGGAGTCCAAGGACCTGCTGCACTTAGAGGTCTCACAGTCTTGAGGAAACAATTAAAAAAAAAAAAAAATTACCGTCTTCTTGTGGCAGTGGGGGCACAAGGGAAGGGAAGCGTCTCCCCGCCCTCGCTCCCCGGGCATCCCCGGTCCCTCCCCTCCGGCCCCGCAGTGCCCCGAGCACGGGAGCGCGCATCGCTCCTGGGTGCTCCGTGCGGAGGCCGCGGCGGGGGCTGAGCAGCTCCAAGCCGGGCTCGGAGCCCGGTGCTCGCAGTCGGGAGGGCAGAAGGGTGAGGGGTGAGGTGAAGGGGTGCTGGCCCTGGGTGGGTGCCGCTGGAGCACCAACGGGCCCAGCAATCGTTGTGTGTCTCTGGGAATGAGGTGCAGAGCGTGGTGTTGGTGCACAGCTCTGTTCGGGGCAGGCAAGAGCCATCGCTGCTTTTCTTTGTCCTTTTTAATCAGGGAAAAAAAAAAAAAAAAAAGAATCAAAATCCCTAGGTAATATTTGGATCCGTCCTTGGTGGAAATAGTTCAGAATTGCCACTTTTTTCATCTTCAGCACTTCAGCCGTGGCCAATTCCTCTTCAGTCCTGGTGGAGCGAGTGTGCAGCTTCTCCCTGCATTAGTTCTTCTCAGCCTTCCCTTGGCCAAGGCACCTGGGCACAAGCGGGGCCATCCCAGCCCCCACACCCCGGCTCCTCCTGACTCTCCTACCTGTTGGCTTTGTCCGTGTCTTCGCGGTATCGTACGGTGTTCGGAAATGCCTAAACTGCTGAGAGGTTTAGCTACCAGGCTGCCTGGGTAAATAGGTGAATTTGGTCCTCTTGCTTCAGTTCACTGCCTGCTCTACCCAACCTGCACTGCTGCAGTCCATATGGCTGGAGTATTTACATAATGCCCACTTATCCCGTGAAATATGAAGCAATTAATTTTGATTAGTGAAGTGGGTCAGTAAAATACAAAGGCTTTCGGTCCGCGGATCCGCAAAAGATGAAGTACTACCACTCCACCGTCCCTTTCCCCCTTTATCTCCCCTCTGATGTGGGCTGGACGAGCCCTCGCTGGGAGATGGAGCACACCGAGCTGCTCACGGCGAGACCTGGGACTCTGTGAGTCAGTCTGATGCCTTTTCTGCCGCACGTGTTTATCCAGCCCCAGGAGTTTTGTGACGCACTACCTTGGCGTAGAGCGTTTCCTTCCCAAAGGCATCTCAGCTGCCCTTTCCTCATCCAGCAGTGCTCTGAGGGTTACGGTTAAAACAAGGTTTCACAGCCAGCCCCAGAGGCTTGGGGTTGTCATCAGGCACAGCAGAAAGAGGATGACAGGGTTGGCAAACCCTCCAGTTCTCTGCCGTGGCTGGGTACGGCCCAGGGAAGCCAGGGCAGCGCTGGGACAAGAGCGGCCAAGAAGGTGTGGAGAGGTGCCAGAGCGCCCAGCACCTCTGCAGCACCTTCCCTGGGATCCCATAGTGCCTTCCTTGCCGTCTTCCATCAAACCTGTCCCAGCGCTTATGGGCACTGCAGAGCCTTGCTTATTTGCAGCCTTCCTAAGGCTTCTGGTTCTCCCTGCAGATCCTGCCCCTGCAGAGCAGTTCAGAGCCCCCAAAACCCGTGAGGAGCTCGCCTCTGGCGCTGTGTGCTTGGCTTCAGGAAATTCGGAGGGGAAATCTGCCTTTCCATGGGGTTCTTCCCTTCTGGCTTTATTGCCCTGGTTACTTTTCCTCCTTCCTGCACTCTGTGCTGTGCAGCATTTCGACAACAACAGGGACGGAGCGGAGGGGAGCTGGGGAGGGGGACAGGCGGGATGTGTTTTACTGGGAAGACCAGTCCCCTTTCTGTGCTGGTTTGGTTTGAGTTTTATTTTTTTTTGGAAAGCGAATGCTATGGCAAAGGCTGAAAAGACTGCAGGTCTAATTCTTCTGCCACAGGCAGGAACACAAACCAGAAATAATGTTACTGCAGGCAACACAATTACACCAGTGTAGAACTGGTCTGAGAGGCAGCTGAATTGGTACCCACTTCTGTTAACATCTGCATGGTATTGACAAAGCTGTTCGTGTCACTGAACCTATTTAACTAGGCATCTTTTGTCATCCCCAGTACATTATGTCGAGATGAGCCCAAGGTGACAGGTGCAATAAAATAAACACGCCGATACTATGGTGATGGAGACCGTACAACTACCTGGGTAGGAAAAAAACAACAAAGCTGTGCTACAATAGACAAGCAAAGTAACCCCTGTGTCTCCTAGTGCAAAGAAAGAACTAGAAGATGTGATCAGGATTTCAGGTTCCCCAGAATCACTGAATCATGCAGGAGGATCCGTTATTGCTTTTGCAGATTTAGGAGCTGTGTGGGTATAAGGGAATAATGGAGCCCCTATTATTTTTAACTCTTCTCCTGCCTCTTCCAAAGCGCGCTCTGTAGCTGCCTGATTTATCGCTCTGGAGCTGAAAAGAGCTGAGCACAGCTATCAAGGACCCTTGGAGATGATTTAGCTCTGAACAGGAGCCAGCAGGCACATTTGTATTTGTGACGGACGCGTATCATTTCGGACAGCCCAGGGTGCTCCCTCCAGGGACCAGAAGCCCCCGCTCCCCGCACCTCCTGCCATGGCCGGTCCTCCAGGGCAGAGGTGAGGCACGTAAATACTGGATCTGTCCAGCGCTGACCTTTGTGTGAGAACGGCAGAGTTACAAATGCATCAAGGACATTTTTTATAAGTGGACAAATCTCTTTAATCCCGGGAGCTGGAGCCCTAGGGAGCAGGGAGAGGAAGCTTCCTCTCCTGTTCGTGCAGCCCGCTGTACATAAAGCATCTCCTGTGGGGTAATGCTGATTCCACATTTAAGTCTCCTCCGAGGAGCGGGAACAACATGATCCATTATGGGATGGAGACAGCTTTGCGATGGGAAATAGGCTTCACCGAGCGAGACCCCCCAGCTCCGTCGGTTTGTGCAGTTAGCTGGTAGGCAGCGGAGCTGCTGGTTGTGCCCGTGTTGTTTCTGAGGTTCCCGGAGGGATTGTCCGCCCCGGCCCCTGCCTGCTCACCCCCAGCCCCCGCGCTCTGAAAGCAGGATGTGGCAGTGGCTGTGGGGCTGGTTTGCTGGCTTATTTTAACATATGTTCTTGGGGAGGTTCTGGCCACAGTCCTGCCCTGCTGTCCATGCAGAGCCCACATGTGGAGGGAGCAGGACCCTCTCCAAAGCCTTTCTTTGCCCTCTGCAGCCGGACGAGGCGTGTGGAACCAGCACACCTCTCCGAGCTGCTCCACAGTTAAGTTTGCAGAATAGCATGTCTGCAAAATATTTTTTTTTTTTTCTTTCTTTTTTTTTTTTTTTAAATGCTTTCTAAAATGTACAGCTGTCATTAGAACAGCGTGAGCATGGTGTGGAGCTGGTACAGATACGGTGTGCGTGAGGTGGAGTATTCCCTCCTGTAACAGACAAACACTTTGGACTGGAGTTTGGAAATTTGCTGCATTTTGCTGCAGTCTTTCTTTGCAGATCTCTCCCTCTCTGTTTCTCTCCCTCTCTCTCACACACATTCACTCTCTCCCCCTTTCCCCTTCCCTTTCTTTCACTGTTGCCATCTCAAAAGTCAGTTTCCTTCTAAACTGCCTGACGTTTACATCCGGTGAGAAGGAGGAGCGTCTTCTTTGTGCTAGTAGGTCTCAGTGATGCTATAGGGACACAGATCCTTTCATTACAAATAATTAATTTAGCTATATATTGCATAACATCCTAAAAAGCTTTCTAGGGCAATCTCATGCTAGCTGGATGCACAGTTGCTATCAATATTACATTACATTTGGGTACAACAGTTATGAAGTTTCATTAAAAATTTAATTTGTGGTTTAAAACTGCAGCATTCCCTTAAAAGTGTAGCAGAGAAACCATTTTGGCTGCTTGAGGACTGATCTCGCATTAGCCAAAATTGCAGCGAGAGCTGCAGAAGGGGCTGGATACCCTGGTGATGGGTACCAGGAACCCAACGGGCTGCACCGAGAGCAGGATGGAGCTCCGGATGGGCACCTGGCTCTGCCGGGTCCCGGTGGGTTCCTGCCGGCTGCCAGATGTGCTTTTCTGAGTACAGAAGGAATCATTAACCCGAGTCTCTGATGAGCAGCCGCACGTGGGCACAAAAAAGGCCTTGCCCCATTCCCGCTGCACCCCCCGCCAGCCGCCTGCACCTATCTGGGGTTAGGCTGTGCGGGAAGAAGACGGTAACTGGGAACGCAGAAGGAGAGCGACGCACGCGCTGTGCCCGGGGCTGTGGGACAGGAGCTGGTCTGCAGCTTGTGCAGGCTCCTGGGAATGAGCTGGGAGCCCAGAAGTCCCAGAGGAGGGGATGTTAATGCCTTGGTGGAGATCACAGACGTTCTCATGTTGGTGCGAGTTAAAAACGCCCTTCTCCTCGGTGAAGCTGTCCTACAGCAGGAACTGGGAGACGGCAAAAGGCATGGGGCCCGGTATCATGTTTTGTTAATGAAGTTTTGTTGCGATGCTCCAGCAGCAGATTTGATTTGAATGGAGCAGGTTTAAACCATCCCACATCCGCCTCTCAGCCTCTGGATTGATTCGTACGGTAATTCCCCGCCCCGGTCCGCACACACACATCAGAAGAACCAGCTGCTTTTCCTTCCAGACCATCCCCCAAGTCATGTTTCAGCTTTCTCAGGATTTACCTGCTGCAAGAGAAAGCGAGGTGCTGGCTGCGGGATGGATCCGAGTTCCTCGGCAGGGCGATGCCCTCCCTGTCCTGCCCAGGCGGTGGGACTGGACCTGCTGCTCCTGCCCACAGCCCGGGTGCCACCCGGGGAAGGGCTGGGCTGGGAGCACAGCGCTGCCCGTGCGGTCTGCACAGAGCCCGGCCTCTTGCCAAAGCACCCACAAGTGACAAACCGTGACTCTGTTCTGAAAGACACATTTGTCATTTTTCCCCCGTCCAAACAGAGAGGGGAAAATCTGGAGCCAGAGTGGGGGGGTTTCAGAAGTCAGCCCCATCCTGGTGTTTGCTGTAGGTCTCTGCAAGAGATTGCTTCCCCTCCCCCTGGAGAGGATAATAATGGGGAGTGGGTTCCTAAATCCCTTAAGCTTCTTTGATAGCTTCAATATTTATCTGTAATCCCACTGCAGGGAGGCAGCCCTCTGTCCCTCTCGCTCTGGCGCTTCTTCCCACCTTGCAGCGTTCCCTTTTCACGGGAGAAAAGGCAGGTAGAATGAGAGGGAAACATCAAAAGCCAGTGGCACTGTTGGCGCCCTAGTTTTTTTTCTGTGATTATTTATTATTTTGCACAGTCTCTTGCTCTCTTTCTCCCACGCTCTCTGCTCTATTACGTTGATGTATTGCGGCCGGTTGACCCTGGCTGGCTGCTGGTGCCCACCAAAGCTGCTCTGTCACCGCTCTCCTCAGCTGGACAGGGGACAGAAGATAGGACGAAAGGCTCGTGGGTTGAGATAAGGACAGGGAGATCACTCAGCAATTACTGTCACAGGCAAGACAGACTCGATTTGGGGAAATTCATTTATTACTGGATAAACCAGAGTAGGATAATGAGAAATAAACCCAAATCTTAAAAACACTTTCTCCCACCCCTCCCTTCTCCCCAAGCTCACCTTCACTCCTGATTTTCTCTACCTCCTCCCCCCAGGTGGTGCAGGGGAGGGGGTGGGAAGGTTGCAGTCAGTTCATCACATGTCTCTGCTGCTCCTTCCTCCTCAGGGGGAGGACTCCTCACACTCTTCCCCTGCTCCAGCATGGGGTCCCTCCCATGAGAGACAGTTCTCCATGAACTTCTCCAGTGTGAGTCCTTCCCACGAGCTGCAGCTCTTCACAGACTGCTCCATTGTGGGCTTCCCACAGGGTCACAGCCTCCTTTGGGCATCCACCTGCTGTGGCGTGGGGTCCTCCAAGGGCTGCAGGTGGAGATCTGCTCTGTCCTGGAGCCAGCTGACACTGTCTCGGTCAGACACGGGGGAACTTCTGGCAGCCTCTCACAGAAGCCACCCTTGTAGCTCCTCAGCCACCCAAACCTCGCCATGCAAGCCCAGCGCATGTCTGCGGAGGCTGGGCATGCCTCCGTGCATGCCTGGGGGATGGAGCTGAAGGCAGGATGGATGCAGGGCAGGACGAGTCTGGAGGGAGTTCAGGTGAGTCAGGCAGATGTGTGTGCAAGTGCAGGTAGAGCTGCAAGCCCTGGGTCAGGGAGCTGGGAGCTCTGAGTTGACACCTGCTCCTGAACAGCGAGAAGCTGGGGCAGAGACCGGGAGGTCTCGGAGAGGCAGATGCTCCCCAGAGGGAGGAACATTCTGGTCCCTTGTGGTGGGTGAGAGATCTGACTGTCTGTGCAAAGTCAATTTGTGTTTGTGCTCGTGATGGTTCAGAGTTAAAACACAGCGAGGTTTTAAGGACAGGATAGATAAAAACGCTGTAATGCAATTGGAATCCATCGCATTTCCCTGCTGTGAGGCCTGACCCTCACCTCGAGTGTAGCTTTTAGTTGGGGAAAAGGGCTCTTATGACATCGAAGATTCTTTGCTGGCAAGGATGCCATTAGGGCTGGGTATGTTATTGATTCCATTTCAAGATCTGAGGCTTAAGAAGCTGCAGAGATAGTGAGTGTAACTGGAATGACGTAGAAGCTGCTTCCAGGCAGTAAGTGCAGCTGGAGACATTTTGGCTGGTACGTGGAGCTGGCTCTTCTTGAGCTGAAGATGCAAGGAATGGCAGGAGCCCAGCGGCTCTGAACCAGGACAGGGGTGGCAGTGGAAGCTCTGAAACACCGTGTGCTTTAGAGGTGAAAGATGGGCTTGCAAAACTCCGGGCTCCTCCCCACCTGGAGCGGAGCACATTTCTCTGGTTATTTGTTAGGGCGTTTGGCACAATTAGAGCTGCGGTGCCATCCAACCCAGAGAGCACCAGCACGGTCCTGCTCTGCTTGTGCATAATAATAACGTTGCCAGCATGTGTCTGGCGGGGCGCTGCCTTAATGTTGTTCCTTCTCAGGGCTTCTCTGCACGGGAAATGCCAAATAAATGAAACTGTGAACCCAGAACCTGCTAGCTATGCTGCACCGCTTCCAAGGACGGAAACTCTTGGCATGGTCCTTGGAAGTGGAGTAAGCTTCTCATTCTTGCCACATCCTAACTGTTCAATCAGCAGTTTAATGGGAACTCATCAGTGTACTATAAATTCACACTTTATATTTATGTAGTGCTTATTTTGCCACGTAGAGAAGCCTTTACTTTCCAGCTGTATGGATGCTCCCCGGTGTAAACGACGGAGAGAGAAATTTGTGTATACGTTCATCTCGCTTCCATTAATTATAATAAGACCAGTCAGACTATTTCTTAGGAACTTGCTGTATTTCAGCAGCTAACCTATCAGCCATGAAACCCACCAAGATTTAGGAAATAGATGTTGATCATTGTGTCACTCCCTATCAGGAATCTGAGTTTGAAATATCCCAGGCAGAAGGAAAAGGGTTCGGTTGATATATTTCATGGGAACGGTGAGAGGAGGGCTCGAGAAATGTGCTGATTCCGTGGGAAACTGCATTTCCTAGGTGCAGGAAGAGAGTTTTGGTTTTCTCCACCTGAACCCTAATGTTTGGTTTGGTTGGATCCGTCTCTTGGTTGTTGCCTCTTTTATTGCACACCATAACCCAGACCGTTGTGGTTCTGATTCCGGAGCAATCTCTGCATCACTGCGCAGGGCATTTCCAAAGGCTGCTCTGTCAGATAACTCTCACACTCCCCAAGGCCCAAAAGAAGGTGGTGAGAACCTCCTGTAAGATGCTTTAAGGAATTACTCCTCACGAGGCAGTTCAGCTCTGGTAGAAGGAAACATCAGGTCCCGCCTGCCCTCCGCGGGAAGGTGCACTTGGCAAGGTGACTGCAAGAAGATAGGCCAGGAAACAGGACATTGGGTCTGGATGCTCTTGCCAGGCTCAGAAGGAGCCAGCAGAGTTCACTGGCTTCTATTCCTAGTGTCTTGGGTTGGTTTTGTCGCTGAGTCAGAGCTGATACGGATCTATAATAGCTCTTAATAATGAGGGAGCCAGCGAATATCTGCTGAGGTGACATCTATCATGTGGTTTTAAACACACATAGCCCGATAACCCAGCAAATGATCCAGATTGCGCAGAGACAAAGGGAGATAATGATAACAAATGAGCTTACATTTATATAACGCCCTTCACCGAGATGGATGCCGACGTGCTTTGAGAACTCTATTAACGCCTTCTACAAGCTATCTAATCTATCGCATCCCCAAATGTATTGAGTGCAGCTTCACTCGGGCTTTATGAGAAAAACATCGCTGTTAAGCAACCAATTTTTGTCATTCTTTGGACTGGTCACTTAAGTCTTCCCTGTGCAAGCAGGAACACAGAAATCTTTGCGGTTGTGGGTGAACTAAAGCCACCTTTGGGGTGAAATGCAGCTGTTGCTTCACAGTCTAAATTACTTCTAACTTCTTCAGCACCTCGTATCCAAGGGTGTTAAATATACTCGTTAACTAAACTCCACAGCTCCTAGTTCATCAAGAAACTTGCCCTTTTATAGTTCAGTGGTGGCAAAGAGAAAAGCCAGAACTCCCAAATTTTCTGCTTTGAACTGCTGCATCACCTCTTCTTCCTCTCTCTCCTCTTCCTTCGTGAAAAATTTCCCTGATGCCAAAGCATTTCTTCCTCTAAAAGGGCAAGGAGAGATTTTTGACCTAGTATTTATTCTGACCTTTTCAACAGGAGAAGAGAAGAAGAATCCCTGTCACATTCCTAATGGAGCGCTCCCGACAAAGACACAGCTTTGCACCCATTTTATGTCTGCCGTGCTTTGAGTGCCAGAGTCTGAGTGTGCTCATACAGCACATTGCATCAGCACCGGGGGCACTTAGCCACTGCCACGTAAAGTGCTCTGGCCACGATCCCCAGCCCTCTCTGAGTTCCATCTGCATCTCCTCGGATAAAGCGGCGGCCGGTTTCCTCTGCGTCAGCCACGGGACACTCAAATGCAGAGGGAAAGGATTTTGGAAGGGACACTCGTGTCCTTCCTGCGGGGTAAGGAGGTGGCTGCTCCGCAGACAGGTAGCAGAGCCCTGCGCTGAGCATCCGGACGGACGTGTACTGCCCTCCCTGGAAGCAAAATGAGTTGGAATAAGACTCCGCAACCCTTTGGTGGTTTCCTCTGCTTCAGGTTTGAGTCATCGTCTGTCCTCAGTCTTCTCAATCTACTTCTTGTGTGGGCAGGGGAAAGCCTCAAATCTTCTGTTCCTCCTCGAAGCTGCCCCGGTCCTGTGCTGTGGGTGAGCTGCTTGGAAAGCAGGAGCTGCAGCAGCAGTTACTCACGGGATGGCGTTTGGTACTAGACGCCTTTGGCAGCAGGCAGAGGAGGGCTCTGTTCAGCCCAGTCCGACAGCTCTAAGGCTTCTCCCCAGCAGTGCTGGGCAGTCCCTCCACAGGTCCCCATCTCCCCGGCCGGTGCATTTAAAGGAAGGAGCGAGGAAGAGCGTGGCCGTGCTGGGAACAGACTCGTCAGTTCTTTTCCTTGCAGAGGGAGGTCACCGGGATTCTTTTACAAGTTAGAGAGTCAATTTTATCAATCATTTTTTGATGTGTATTGGATTTGGCACATCACCCACCCCCTTCTCACCTGCCTCCCGATCCCTTCCTCCCCAGGCTCCCATTCCCATTTCCAGCCTCAAGTCTTCGATTCACATTTACTGCAAGGAGGGAAGCGCGGAAGCCTATGAGCTGTACGTGCATAAATAATAGAACTGAAATCATACTTAGTTAAAAATAGATATCTTTCCTAATAAATATTTCACCTACCGTCTTTAGGACACGGAGCTCCCCCGACTGAAGTGTTAAAACAAACCTTGTTTTTAGCCCCTAAGTGCTTAAAAGAGCCCCGGCCACGGCTGCTGCGTTCGGGGAAGGGGTGCTTCACATCTGCACGCAGACACCTGCTCTTAAAGCCTCAGCAAAGGCAGCCCCTTGGCTAAGGGCGCAGACCTTTGTGCCTGACTTTGACTCATTTGGTGACCTGTGACCGTGACTAATGAAAATGAAGGATAAAATATCTTTTGATATTTCTGAATACCGCTCTTTGTTCCGTATTTTTCTTTCTTCCTGCCCAAGAGGGGAATAGGAATTAGCTGGCTGAACGAGACAAAACGAAGGGCACCGGCAGCGGCCGAGATAGGAGCGCTTTTCATTAGAAAGAGTGACAGGTGGAAGAATCTGTCCAAGTGTGTTTCTGGAAGATAATCCTTCTGCATTTTGGTTTTTAAGGTATTGCTTAATGTCCCTTACTTGACACGGTGCTTCCACTCCCTAGATTCCCTAGGAGCTAGGGGTTTGCAATGCCACTCCAGCGAGAAGAGATCTGCTAAACCAGCGCTCAGCTTTATGAAGGATAAAACTAAGATTAGAACCCAGCCAGCTGAAACACAGTGAGCTCCCAACACCAAGGACAGGAGGTGAAGCTCTGCCTATGAGCACGGGTGTGTGTTTTAGGGGGCTGCAACTCCAGCTAGGCAGTAAGTGCCACGAAGAATTCCACAGGCAGAACTCTGCAGAGTTGGGAGTGCCATAAACAAACACAAACCATCTAAAGCACCTCCAAAGGGAGCTGGAGCGGCTCCCTGCACTCGTAATGAGGGCTTCCTTGGTGTTGAAATGCATAGGAGGGTAAATTAACTGGGTATTTCACTGTGGGACTCCCGGCTGTATTTTCAGAGCACCATAAACATCATTGACAGTTCAGAGGGAACGCAGTCACGCTTCCCTCGTTGGGCAGGCAGGGACCCAGTCGACACAGCCAACCAAGTTTAGGGCACAGCTCCCTTCCCCCTGCGTGTCTGCGGGTGACTTGCACCGCTAAGCTCTGCTGGCTGTCTGGACTAGATCTTTAGCTCTCTAACAGCAGCCCAGATGCCTGGCTCAGACGGACACTTACCCGGCCAGTGCCTGAAGTCACACAGCACATGCAGTGGTCTGGGTGAAACGACAGCAGCTGGGATGTCAGAGATGAGTTGCCGAGGCCCCACCGTCTACATGGACGGAGCAGCTTATTCCAGAGACCAGTCCCGGGCTGGGAGCTGCCTTGGTAGCTGTTGCTGCTGGCTCGGGTGAGTGATTAGAAAACACGCTCACCAGATTTTCAGGCTAAAGCTGAGTGTCCCTAGAGCACGTTAGAGGACGGGACTGGAATTAAGAAAGGTTTGGACAAACTGGAGACATCTGAAAAGATTTAGTTTCACTTCAGTAGGGAGAAATAAGGTGTTCTCTCTGCCCGCCGAGGGTAGAAAGAAGCACCTGCTTTAAGATGGAAATGAGCTGTCAAGGGCACACTGCCTGGAGAAATGATGTAATCTGCATCACTGGAGGTTTTAAGAGCCTGGGATACTGTAGGAAAATGAATTAGCCATCATAAATAAACAAATCAGAAGATGAAGAAAGCCCCCAGCCCAGCCCAGCAGGAGCCCCCCACACATAACCTGGCTTCTATACTCCAGTGGCCCGTTGACGTTGAGAAATATTTTGCCCGAGTAAAAGCTGCAGGATTTTCTCTGGCGTGAAAGAAACCAGGACCTGACACGGGGCTAGGGAGTGAAATGAAAGAAGCGAGCGCAGGGAACGGCATCACTTCTAGCAACCGATTTTTACGTGGGTATAAATGGAAGGTTATTTATGTCTCTCTCTGGTTCCTGCCCTACAGAGGCTGAAATAAGGTGAGTTGCTCTGATTTAAGCATAAAGCTGCAGACGAGCGGAGAGCCCATGACCACCAGCCTGAAGATTGTCATCATCACAGAGCAGATGCCATCAGGGCCAAGTGCTTGGCCGTGCTGGTTTTGAACAAATCAATTCATTCCGATTTCCATCAAAACCTGCAGAATTAGGGATTCAAATGGAGGCTGACCCCCCGTGACCCGCAGCGTGTGTCCTTTAGAAAAGGAAATTTGCGAGGCTTCCTCAGAGATCTGATAAAGTGCAGATGAAATTTTTCTTCATTTGATATTTACCGGCTCTGGTCACTCCACAAATTCCCAGTCGCAGATTTACGACAAGGACCCGTTCCACCCTTTGCACCATGCATTAAAGAATAACGTGTGTTTAACAGGTAGGGGGGCTCATTCTAGCCAGTCTCAGGAGCTGTCCCGACAGCAGCCCCCGCTTTGCAGAGGTTCTGCTCCCCCCGTTTCCCAGGCAGCCAGCCCTTCTGATGTTCCTCCCCTTTGGCTCTTCTGCAGCACCCCAACCACACGACCCAAACCTCCATCCTGAATCACCACACAAGGATGGGAGGAAATTTTGACCCTGTACAGGGGGAGCACAAGGGGCCGCTAAGCCGAGCTCTGCACTGCGTTATCCTGCGGGTGTAAAGAACCGCTGGTCTGCGGGGACCTTCTATCGGCCTCTCATTCTAGGGCAAGAATAATCGTAATCCATCAACTTAATCTGTTTTTCTGCTCGGAATCTGGGGCCAGTGGACCGGCCCTGCAAGGAAGCTGGGGGTCCTGTGGCAGCGGCCGCAGCACCGCGTGCGGTACGGAGAATCCTGGCTGGCAGTGCCAAGAAAAGACACAGTTACGGGACAAGGTGGATCTGCAACGGGAACAGTGAGTGGAGAGCAGCAGGTCTAGACTGAGGTCCTCCCGGGAAGCGTGTCTGCGATAATGGGAGCATTGCAGGTCAGAGCTGATGCATTCAGAGCTGCGGGGGAAGCCTGCTGAGAGCCTGCTCTCGCTGCCTGCTGCTCACCCTGACAGCCAAGCCGTCGGCTCTGCTCGGCTCTGCTCGGCTCTGCTCGGCTCTGCTCTGCTCAGTCATCCTTCTGCCGCCTTCCCCATCTCCTTCCCCTAGAGCCCCTCTCAGGTGGAACCGAGTGGAGATGATGGTGTGGATGGATGGATGGATGGATGGATGGATGGATGGATGGAAGGATGGAAGCACTGGGAGCAGCAAGAGCCTCAGTGCAGCGCTCCAGAGAAGTCTCTGACAGAAAGGGGTGTGCAGGGGATGGGGGAACACACAGCTCTTCAGGCAGCAGCCGTGGACTTCCCCTGGCCGAGCAGGAAAACACACTGTCCTTAAATAGCGACCGCTCGAAAGCCGCGCGTGCGGGAGGCGAGGCAGGCCCGTGCTCTCTGCCCTCTGCCAGATGTGTCCTTCAAAGGTATTTTCGGCGGCAGCTCCCCAGGCCATGCGGCAGCAGGTCCTGGTGGGGCAGGCGCCAGCTCCAGCACACGCTCCCTAAAGCCGTCGGGAGCCGGGATTAGCGACCGCGGTGTCCAGCGCGAGGGTCCATCTGTGCGGCCGCTGCACTGGATTAGCCGCCCTGGGTGCTCCGCAGGCTGTCGTGTTTGGGTTTTCCGGGTTTATTTTTCTTCAGGTGGTGCGTTGGGATTGTTATTCTCCTTTTGTGTAGCCCAAAGGAGGAGAGGAGCGTGTTAAGGGTTAGCAGAAACACAGCCCCGAGCGCTTTCGACGCCATGGCAATTCCTTCCGGTAACAATCGGGTAGTTATGATCAGCCATCAGCACAAAGCGGCTGTGGAGCAATGAATCAGCTCAGTCAGGGGATCAAAGGAGCGAAAGCAAATGTTGCCCACCCCAGGGCCTCCAAGAAACATCATTTTTCCAGCCGATCGTAAAGAACGGTCTTTGCATTTCAAGTATTCCATGAACGCAAACACACCGAAAGTATTAATGAAAATGAACACGATTCTGTACATCAGATTGCACGTGTGTTCTTTGATTTCTACTTTGAAATATTTTTTACTCGTTTAAAGTATTACAAATATGAGCGCGGTTGGACTTGGGTTACTGCCGAGAGCACGCACCGAGGAGCTTCGCTAGGAGCAATATTTGCTATTCATTAACCTTCGGTTTATTTGATTGCAAAGGGGAGATATTCCTGAACCACATCATCTGCCTTGCCTCCTGTACGGGGTGAGTTCTGCTGGAGTCGGTCGCCCGGTTCCACCCCTCCCCTGCTCCTCTGCCCCAGTATAAACTGGAAGCGAGGGGCAAGAAGCGGCACTGTCAGACCAGTTCGTGTGCCTGTGGAGTGACTGGGGAAACCAGGACACACTGGTGCGATGTTCCCGCTGCTCAGAGCCAGCAGCCTGGCATCGCGGGTTTATTTTTATCTCTGTTCAAGAGGAAGACGATGGGAACGGCGACTGTAGGGCGGGGGGTGGGTCTGGCAGGCTCGCTGGGTCGTGCAGTCAGCCTCCGGCTGCTTGCAGGTGATGGAAACCTACGTCGTGCCCTAATCCCGACCCTCTCGGGCTGGGATCCCCAGAGGGTGCCCGTTCTGCCCTTGAAACGCCCTTTCCCCACACGCAGCCCCAAACCTGCCCAGCCGGCGCTGCCCCCCCGCCCCCGGCCGGGGCTGTCACTCGCCCTCCGCCGACATCTTGAGGCCGC
>JAAGNO010026735.1:0-32806 GCA_033439905.1 Ceryle rudis | reverse complement strand
GAAAAGAAATCATAGAATGGTTTGGGTTGGAAGGGACCTTAAAGATCAGACTTCTACAAAAGATAAGTTATTTCAAACGTGTATAGTCTTAGTTTGGGTTTTAACTTTCCTTGAAGTTCCCCTGTTTCAGTCAGAGGTTAATAGTGGACTAGTAAAGTCAGGCATGGCCATCATTCTCGTAGAAGTGCCAGTTTCAGTTTTGGCCATACAATCAAAAATCAAAATAACACAGTCTTCAGCTACCTCAGGTTCATTACTCAGGTAAAAGTGGACATGTATCAACATTTGCTACATCTACTGATACAAATGTCCTAAGTCCACCAGTCAGTGAAGAAACCAACACTGAGTTCACGCTCTGGATGAACACTGCTGTTGTTAGCTCCATCCGTGCTCAGCCTGTCCCGCTGAATCAGATGGACAGCTTCCTGAGTCATGGCCTTCCTGAGGACCTGCCGCTTCTGCAAAATCACCAGATCCTAACCCTCCACCAAAATACACGCCATCCACAGCCATCTGGGAAAGCTCAGCCAGACTAACAGAGGTGGTGTTATTTAGAGCAGCTGTTTCCCCATGAGGAACAGGTAATTCAAAAAAAATTCATCTTATGGTCAGGAGAGTGGAAGAAGAGGTCCTTCTTGCCTGCAGAGCTTTGTGCAGTTAAAGCAGCATCAGCAGTTCTGCTGCACATTGCAACCTTAGAGACTGTTGGCTCCTGCAAAGGCAACTTCCCATGGGAGGCCTGTAAAAGCCAGGCAGGGAAACAACTGCCACGTACAATCTGGTGTGGAGGAAGGTCAGAGGTAAGAGCTCTAGTCCGGATAACCAGATATCAAGAGCAAGCACATAAGAAAGAGGCCCTTTTCTCCAGTGGTGGTAAAAGCTCTTTGGAAAAGGTGATGGAAAGTATTCTGAAGCAAGAGAAAGCAATTGGAAAGTCTGCTTAGCTCTGGTGAAAGGGACCAGGAATAACTAACTTACATTTAAATGTCTCTGCTTCCAGAACTTGGCAGCTGGCTTGATGCTCAAACTGATCATCTTCGCAGAGGAAATTGTGGCAAAAAGAGCAGGCAAATATTCTACCTCCTAAAAGATTTATCAAGGCAAAATAATTACCAACATACACAGGCATTCAGTTCTGCTCTGCAAACAATTTAGGCAGTAGTTTTGACCGAAGACCATTCTCCCTGCTGTCACAAATGCTTCGGCAAAGTCCTACATTAGACGCTGCTATCTCTTATTACACTGAAAAATACCATGTATCCTATAATACAAGGCAGCATAAATATAAAGCAAGTATTACTTTTAGTCCTTCTCTTTTTAATTTGATGATGGCATTAAGTATTTTTTTAAATCACTCTTGTCCAGTCTCCTTCCCTCTCGCCCCTCCACCTCTGACGCATGCTTGTAATAAACGCTTTAAAGGAGCCCGGAGATGGAGATCGATGTGGTTTGCTAGGCAATAGGGAATGCAAATCCCTGTACTAGCACAGGCGAAAGGAGCGGGAATGGCATAAAATTGTGTTAACAATCTAATGTGGTGCTTAATTATGTGAAGCACTCTGCTGATAGGACAGTTGATACTGTTGATTACATAACCATCACTGAGTTGAGTGCTGTGTGTTTCTGAGCAGGTCATTTACACTCCCCACCGCTTAAGGTCTATTTTCAAACTGAGGAGGATGCCTTGCTTTGAACCAACATACTGCAGGGACTAATCAGTGAAGAGTAAAAACGTTATGCTAAGAATATAGGCACAATAACTTGAGCAATGTGAGGAGAAAAGCATCGTTTAGATTTCCTTATTTTTAAGTGCAAGCGCCCTACCGTGATCCCAGACGCTCCTTTCGCACTCGATACATTCTGCGTCTGCGAGAGGGCAGATACAGGCGTGTGTGCTGAGACACTTCCTCCCGTGGCACACCCAGGCCTCGCAGAAATCGCAGATCGCCCCCTGCAATTACAGAAAGGTATCTCCTTGGGACTTGTGCAGTACATAGAGAGAGACTCTGACTCCATAACCCTGAATGTATCCAAGCACCCCTTCTCGCAGTGGGTTGGTTCCACTTGGGTGAAAGAGGGTGAACTGCATCTGTATTCCTATCAAGCTGCTCCATAGTTCGTTTGTTTGACATTCACTTCACTGGATTAAATAGAATGCAAAATAACTTAGTTTCCCTCTTTTCTGTTTAAATTCCTATCTTAACTCTTATCAATGAAAATTGTGTCCTCCAGCTGACACCTGGGATCCATAAATGATAACAGTGTTCTGGCAAAAATGCTATTTTGGAAAAGACCTGAAAAATGCCACTAGATTCTTACAGCTGAAATCACTCATTTGGATCTTAAGCCATGCTATATTAGAATGCAAGCTCTGCAGAGAGCAAAGATCAAGTAACTCCTCAGAAGTAAGTTTGACACTTTCATTTTGATTAAGCTACAAGATCTACACATCAACTATCCTTTAATTGTAGCATTTAAGAAGCTTCCTCAGCCCACAGTAACAAACTACTGTGTGCATTACGTGCATACAAAACTAGGAAAACCACAGTGAAGCTAAATTGTTTGTAAAGCTGTGGATCAGACTGGTCTGTGCAATACTGAGAAGACAGCAACAAACATCCACTGGTTGCTACAGAATCATCCCAGATTTTAATGGAGTGGGGGAATTGGCTATGAGGCATGTAAGATCTGGTGCTGTTAATGCATGTGCTTAGGGCCTGCCACCAACACAGATCTGTCAGCACCCAGGACGTGCTGGAGTGTGCAAGAGTTGAATCTAAAAATACAAAATTTGCAGTTTCTGACAGATGAGAAGAAACCTTGGCATGGTACGTACTATTGTTCCATTAATCAGCTCTATCTTTTTTCAGAAAGATTTGCATAGAATAACCTGACAGTGCAATAAAAGGTGTAATTCTGTATACATACCACCATGGCTAATCCAGTGCTGTACACACCAGCGTGTTTTATAACACAGTCTGAAGACTTCATCATGCATTTGGTTTTTCCTGTTTAAAAAAAAAAAAAAAAAGGCCAAGCAACCAGGGGAAAATTATATAAATATAATTAAAAAATAGAATGGATGTTCAAGTAAGAGCAGTACTTCAAGCAAATGCCTACACTTAATTGTAAATCCAGGTGAAAATAATGCAAATAAATGTCTGCAACCCACCCACACATCTCCCTTAGATCAAATTAATTATTGTCCATTTTCGGCCAAAATCTCTTGCCCCAGGACTGAGATAAGGCACCGTGCTGTCTCCCTCTGTTTTGAGCCATTGGCAAGAATTTCAAGTGTCAAAAACAAACCGAAGAACAAAATTAAGGTGAAAATACTGACATCTTCAAAAGTTGCCTTTAAAACTGGTGCTTGTTCTGTCCCCCCATAAAAGCAGCATGTGTTGTGTGCAAGGCTGAGGTCTTCTAGAAAAACAACCACATTCATCTAATGATTTAATTACTTAGAGGTACTTGAATACTTGGCAGCTTTCTGGTGGTGGTTGTTTTTGTTGTTTGTGGGGTTTTTTGTTTGTTTCTTTTCTTTAAAAAAAAAAAAACATATTAGAGATTACTTCCTAGACAAAAGAATTCCCTTTAAATGCAGAGGATGGGTGGGAAGAAAAAGCCAGACTGCCCTTAAAATATCATTCTGACACGTGCAAGATGTTAGGGTGACAATTTTTCCCTGCTCCTTGCTCTGACATAAGTAGCTTTACCAGAAGGATCCCTACTCTGTATGCAGTTCTACAAGCAAAAAAAAAAAAAAAATCTTGTAGTTAGCCCAGGCTACTGCAATGGAGCTTTATCAGTGATTTAAGGTGCCTTGCCACAGACCTCTTTGGTGTCTCTCTTATTTACAGCCTGCTTTGAGAAATCTACCAAAGGGTGCTCCCTGTGAACCCATTCAAAAGCTCATAAAATCAAGTTTTACTCTGAAAATAGAATTAAACCTCAGTAAGCAGCACCAGCAGAGTTGTATATTAAATCACAGCTCTGATACCAAATGGCATTTGGAGGGCGAGAAAGGACCAGTGGTGGGCTGAGCTGGGCAATGTGAGGTGGTGGGGGCTATAGCTGGGTCTGGAGCACTGCAGTAGAGCTATCTTGCCCCCATCGCTGAGGGACTTCTCAAAGAAAGATACTGTTGCCTTATAGGGGCTGTTCCCAAAGCTTGATTAACCACCCAATAGCTAGAAAACCCTGGGACTCAATATAATTTTGTGGTTGTTATTAGGAATGTTTTTCCTCCTTAAAGATACTGCTGCTTAAGATAAATTCAACATGCAGGAGTAAAATTCAGATGTATGCTAACCAGTAAGACAGCGAGATTTTAGTACTTCATTACATGATGACAGAAGAAAGATTGCTGCCATGGCACACTAACAACCTGGCTTCCCAAAATGCTCGGTATCTACAGGTCCCAACAGGGGCACTGGGAGCTGCAGATGTCAGCAGCTCTGACAGTCAAACTACAAACCTGCCAAATTGCTTAATAACAAACTGAAAATCTGCAAGGCTGTGCTGAAACAGTAAAATGACAAAATTCACCTCAAGGTATGAAATGTTTATCAGCATTCCCTGTAAGCAAGTAGCTGTTTCAAACCAAACCAAACAAAACCAACAACAAATAGAAACAAACAAACAAACAAAAAAAAACCCAAAGGGCATTTTAGTTTGATTCAGAACTGAGTTCTGTCACTATGACTTCTCTTCTGATTTCAAAGCGTTGTCCCTCTAGCACTTGTAGTAAGAGGGACAGGACATTACATTACAGAACCATGCAAAGTGAGTAACAGTGAGACAAAGTCTTCCAAAGATCGACAAGACAAGCCCTGTGACACAGAGCTGCAAATGTCTGGGGGTCAGAGGCATAAGCATTGGTGCATGATCAAGCAGGTCTCAAAGAGGATAGTCACAGCAGATTTGAAAGAACCTGCTTCAAAACTCCCAAAGGTACTCTAACTGCTGAGAGTTTAACACCACAAACTGGACCGAGAATAGCATGGGTTTGTTCATTGTTTCTACTTACCACATTGTGCACAAATGGGTAATTTTTGAACAGAGTTACAGAAGTAGCAAAAAGCTCTATTCTTCTGTCGTCTAGGCATGGAAGGGGGGGAAAAAAGGCAATTAAGCATTAAAAAAAACCCAACTGTATAATGTTTGAAACCAATTAAACTACTAGTTTTAGAAGGGAAAAAAATACTTACCTTTGGCACTTATCACATTCCTAAAGAAAAGAAATAAAATACTGGGAATTATTTTTATTCTAGGTAAAATATATAAAATGTACAGATCCCACAGGGGCTCCGAATTAAGTTCTGATCAGGAATCAAATTTTCTATTCAAATATTATACCTCTTATGGAAAAGTTAACCTTAAATGTAAAGGAAGGATGGTAGGAAGAATGACATTCCAGTGGCACTAAATACAGTCAAGGTATTATCACTGGTTTTAGGCAGTTTAAAATCCAGTATTGTGATATAAAATACTTGGGATTATTTTACCATTGAAGCATTGCAAGGATGTTTGGCTAAATCTATGTTGGCTCTTGAAGCCCTTATCTGCTTTTCACGTTCACGACGGTTCTCAGCTTTCTTACGAGCACCCGTCTTCTTTTTAGGCATTTTCCACTGTCTGTAGGAGCAGAAAAAAAAGATAGGTATGCAATGAATGCACACAGAACTATGTATGTAAATACAGGGAGACATATGACACATCCAGCACTAAAACTAGATCTTGGGCTTCCCATATTAACTGTATCTCATCTCAACTCATCGGCTTTTCTGAAAGTTTCTTTTCAAAGGCAGAAGAATGAGGGACCAGTCCCTTAGGAAAAGTCATGTGATGAACCACGAAGAATCTTGTGATCTAGAAAGGACTCTGTTGTTTAAACTCTGTGCTTAGCTAGCTTTGATGTGTTTTGCCCTAACAAACCCACTAGGTTTTTTAGGTTTGTTTGTGATGGGCCTCTCTGGTTTTGGTTTGCCCTGTCTATTTAATAAGGACAATCAGCTCATTTTTTTCTTTCACTTATCCCTCTTATGCTCACTAACTACTTCCATCAGTTAAAGAGCATTCCTCAGGTAAGGGAATCATGGTGCTCTGCAAAAATGCAACTTTCACGCTTCGTGAAGGCTTAGAAAGCAAATGTCATTATATAAATTTGAGCTGTGACAAAGGGGTGTTTGTACGGCTTATTTGTCATTCTAGCCCATAAGCAGTAGTGAAGGGGTGAGCATGCATTGCTTTGAGGATGCCACTGCTTCCCAAGAAGGGTTTACACTAATTTAACTCCATCTGGTTTGCCACTGTGTCTATTTTAACATGCTAGGAGAGAACCAGTGCAGTACAATGGTGAGACCATCAGGCAATCAATCAGACCACTGCTCTCTTGTCATCTCCACAATGACCCATGCAGTATTTGCATATGCTTAGTTTACTCTGTGTTTATAATAAATTAGGCAACTATTATCCTGACTTCATGAACTGGACAACTGAGCAATTAAAGGTGCAGTCTAATGTTAGAATTTCATCAGCACAGCCACTCAAGATGGACCCCCTTCCTTAGGCTCCATCTTTATCATCCCCTCATTTCTACTGATGCGACTATTGCTGGTGTCACATTCTAAACCAGATGCACGTTAAAAACAAAGCCAAAAAAACCCAAACCAACAGCACCCTCGAGGCTCAGACCAGCACAATCTGACGGGGGAAGACAGTGAAAGGTGCAGCAGGGCTATTTGCTTAGCAAGCCTGGGAATAAGAAAGCAGCTAAGGATGAGGCAAGGAACTCTCCACTGACAAAAAAAAAAGTCCTACTGAACATAGTTCTAAAAACCAAAACACTCCCAGGTGGACACACTTCTTTGTGCTGTAGCTACCAAACCATATTTCCTTGCAGACAAGGTGGCTGGGTTTTTGGAACGTGTAGCTCTTAGTGATGAGACGAAGTTCTGCCGATTCCAGTAGGCCTATGGGTGGCTGTTGGGAGCACCGGCTTGAGGAAGTGGGAGGCAGCTGCTCTCCCCAGCATCGTCCCTAACCCCAAGCAGAAATGCATGCTGGAATCTGTAAGAGCAGCAGCATCAACAGGCCGTGAATTATAGCAACTTAAACTTGGAAGAAAAATTAGTATATTTGTTCAAAAGGTCTTACAAAATAAACCCAACAATCTGAACTGTTCCAAAGAAAGACACATATGGTCCCGATCAAATATTAATATTTGGGTTTGGTAGCAAAAATAAATCAATTTTCTAAACCTGTAGCATTTTGCACCATGTTTAAACTGTATTAGTGTCATGCTTTGTAGTCAAAATCGTATTGCTGAGCTGCCTGCTGGCAACTGTTATTACTCTAGAGCGTGACATTTCTGACACTGGGAGTCCAGTATGAGGCTGCACATTAATTTTCAAACTGTTCCAATGCTGATTTAACAACTGAATCAAACTGTTAGTATTTATACCTTGACTTCTTCACAGCACCTCATAATCGAAAGCACCAAAATGACAAACTGTTTTCGTGAAGAACACTGTCTCACTGACTGCTGAGGACACAGACGAGGAGAAATCTTTAGGATGGTAGGTTTTAGAAAGTTTCACTAAACTTAAATAACAAGAAAACTGCGTCACCAGGTCCTTTTAACAAGCTATTGAGCCAATCCAGGCTTCCAAACACCATTCAATAAATAACAACATCCTATAGATTAATATTGTCGCTTTTTACCTCTGAGCTTCCACTTCAGATTCTTGCTATTTTTGCCTTGAGTTATATTCTTAGGGAATTTACCATCTTTTAATTTCATGACTAGAGCTTAACAGCATCATGATGGCAGAAACTATGACAGTAAAAGCTTTGTCTACCTGCCATTCCTTTCAAAGCCCTAATCAGTATTTAAAATGCCTCTGCAGTATGTTCTACCTCCACCTTTCGCAATGTCATCTGAGGCTGATGGGTGACCCAAAAGTGTATTTAGGCACCACAATGTGGTTATTAATGGCTCAGACAGGAAAGACCCGGGGGAATCTGTCTGCAGTCCAGCTCCCCCACAGGGTGCGTAGTGAGAGAGAAATGTACCTCAGGAGGACCTAAGCCAACAGGTCCAACTAGCAAGGAAATGCCTAGTGAGCTACTCGAGATCTACCTCCCAGAAAGATCGTGTGAACCTTTTGCTTGACCAGAGTCTTTTTGCTGAGAGCAGAGACTTAACAGCTGTGCTAGCAGCTTTCTTTTCATCTGTGATGCTGTTGTAGAAAAATCGCCCAGGCTGCAGTAGGTCCATGCCTGGTTCCCTCCTCAGCCCCAGAAGGTATGACCCTGCTGCCCTACGCAGCATCCGAGCGTACTGCTTTTCAAGGCACTGTGCCCTCCGTGAACTCCTCCATCATCTAGTAACGAGGTGGCCAAACGTGCCCCGGCCTGCAGTGCTCGTGAGAGCCCAGAGATGCGGAGGGTTCCTCGGGCACGTCCCTGACCGATTCCCACCCCAGGAAACGCATCTCCGGCCCGCCCCGGGCCCAGCTGCCGAGGGTGAGGCCGACGCGCTCTCACGCCCCGATTTGAGGCCGTTGGGCGAAACGCCACCAGCATTCGCAAGCCCCGCACATGGCGGGTTTCCAGCTCTCCGTATTTTGCCTTATTTTTAGCATTTATCACCCAGGCCCCCAAACGGCGCCCCAACGCGTCTCCGACCTGCACCGCCGCGCTCCGCGTTTCTCGGCACCGACCTCTGACGGAGGCCGCGACCGCTTCGCTGGCGCGAGCCGGGGACCCGGGAGCGGGGCCGCCGCCGACCGCCTCAGCCAGCCCGCCTGCCTCCGGCTGTCGCGCGGAAGCCGGAAGCGGCGCGGGGCGGTGCGCTGCCCGGCCGGCCCCGCGCGCCGAGGCGGGAAGGTTCCGAGGGCGGCCGTCCCTCTCCCGTCCCTCCCCCAGCCTCCGGCGGGCAGCCGAGGGGCCGGTCTCGGAGGCACGACCCGGCGCTCTGGGCAGGGAAGACCGGAGGGACAGACCGGGAGGTGGGGACTCGGGGAGGTACGGGGCTCCGTCTGCCGGGGGTTAGGCAGAGGAAGAAGCGGCAGCTCCGCGCTTTCCCCTCCCAGAGTCGCGACGTCCGCGTTCTGGACGGCGAATGGTCGGGAGCTGAGGAAGGGCAAGATTTCCACGCTGCAGGGAGAGGGGTTGCCACACTTGTGGAAGGAGAAATCATAAAAAATTATGGTAAATATGTGGCTACCAGAGACGGCGGGCGCTCTTAAGCGGGAGTCGTTTGCACCTGCATCGCGGAGGGCACTGCTAAGTTCTAGGTGTTGTAACACCAACTTTGTTTTCATGCACTTGAATCTTCTTGGGATTTAAAAAACAAAAAAAAATGAAAAAAGGGGGGAAAAGGGGAAGAAAAAAAAAATAAACCAGAAAAACAAGCGCCAACCCTATTATCTCCACATGGAATGTCTGTATTCTGAAGACAACTAGAGGGGGAATCTCTTGTGGTGTTATTTTAGAGGTCCAAATTAACATTACCTTTCTCCTCACTTAGGATATGCTGCCGCTTTCGCTGTTGTTGGGAAATCTCTCATGTCGTTTTTATGAGCTGCTTGCACGGATGGTGCTGTTCAGTGGTTGTTCCCTCCTCAAATTTTGTTTGCTTCAGTGGCGATTGTCCCCCAGCTCTCACCTGACAGAGACCAAATGTCAGGGTATGGTAACTGGTTAGGGTTGGCGCCTGAAAAGTGCTCTCTGAAATCTTTACTCAGTGACTCCATTTGCAAAATAAAGTATCATTTAGTCTTAATACTAGGAATACACTGTAGCTTAAAAAGAGAAATCACACCTGTACCATTAAAAACCCCTATACACAGCTCTGTCTCGCCTGGGGACGTGCAAGTCATACTTTGTCACAGGTGGACTGGCCGGTCAGGAGGAGAGTTCAGTCTGTTTCTCAGCAGTCAGGGATTCCCTGGTCCCCTTTGCCTTTCCAGGAACTTTTGTGTCTCCCACGACAAACTGCTCGTCACGCTTTTCCTTCGAGGGGTAATCGTCACACCAGGTTAGTGGGACACATAGAACTCACAGCATTATTGTTTAAGACAGAAAAACCAGGATGATCACCTGGCAACTGGACATTCATTCTTTTTAAGAAAGCTTGTGGAGAAGTAATTTTTAACTATTGCTAGTAGCCATGGCTACATGCTATTTAGCTAACAGCCTAAATAGAAAATACGATCTTTTGTGAGACATTAGAGCTTTTCTTGTGTCATTCTCCCTTTTCTTAATGAATGCCATGAGTCATTAATATTCTTTTATTTTGGTTGTGAGCCTTCTAGTCTGCTTTAGGCAGCCATGAATGCCAGAACACAATGAGAAGAAATGATATAGCACTGGAAAAAAATGCAAACAGAAAGTTTTCATCTGTTTTAGAATAAATACCCTACTCAGCTACTCTTGTGAATGAATGGAGCTATTGGAAGAAAGACCACATATTACATCCACACACGTGATGATTGTCTCCTCATTTGAAAGGGTATTTTTACATAAACACATGAGTGAAAATAAAAAAGGAGAAACCTAGAAAAACCCCAAGGAAACAGGCGGGCACTAAGATCTTTGTCTTAGTCTCACTTAAACAGCTTTTAGGCTGTTTTGTTTTATCCTGTGAAACTGTCTGACTCAATCACGTTCCAGAAACCACCCTCTAGATGGCAGGAGATGGTCACTTCACTCGTGAACAGTAAAATACTTTCTTTTCAGAACCAGTCAAGTGCCCTGTGGCTGTAATACAAGTGAATAAAAAAACCCAACAACAACAAAAATAGATGAGAATAACCAATTTAGAGCTTACAGAATTCCTGTTAGTGACACTGTACTGCTCTCTGGGGAACTATTGCAGGCTGTTGTTGTTTCAAAGATCCGTAATGAAAATAATGAGAGTCACCTTCCTTTGTAAAGGTGTTTTCAGTGGCCTTTGTAAGAGAAGTACAGCGTGTGTGTCTCTGAACTATCACCATTCCATATTTACCTTACAGAGGATCGAAGCTGTCGTATTTTTGCTTAATGGCCACTGTCTGTCTAGCTGAGAATATGGGGTGAGACTCTGTGAGGGCCTCCCTATGTTGCCTGGCAAAGGTATTTGTCTAGTCAAGAGTGTGACAGGACAAATATCAGTGACTGCTTAACCCTAAGCTGTGCTACCCACAGAGTAAAAGCTGTACACTAGAGAGAACTGGCAGTGGAAGTCATGCTTGTAAACTAAGTGACACAATGAAAGCACGCCTGTCTTGATTGGGGTTTCCCCATTGGAGGTGTACCCTGCAGCACACACTGGTTTGCACTCGAGTTTTACTCTGCTACAGCACCATGCATATCATAAAGTTAGTTTCACTTGTGCAAAGAGCCACAGGATGCTAGTAAATCTGACTCTCTCCAAAATAAATTGCTGACCAGGGTGCAGAACAATGACATCTGGGGTAGTCTCTTTCTACCTGCCTCCCTTTTTCATTCACATTTGGAGTCATGTGGCCAGGCAGAGAGGTAGCACTATGGATTACGTACTGACCGCTGGCCAGAGACACATTTTTTTTAAGGCGGTAAATTCACAAACATTTTAAATGAGCATAATTCATTGAAAAGCAGTGGTGGGAAGAGTTGTCTGAGGCAAGCTGGGGGTTGCTTTTTCCAGTGACAAAGCTGAGTAGTAGCATTGCAGCACAGCGTACCAGCTCACGTGGACACTAACCATCTTCAGAATTGCCCTCCTCGCTCCTTCAGCTGCTCATATCATAGGAATCCTTCCCTCCCAGCAAGGGCACATTTTCAGGATGGACGCTTATTTATTCATTAAGCTACTCAAGTAATAACAAAGGGTTCATGGCCTCTCGCTTCTGTTGAAAATTACGGAGATCGGGAAGGAAAATCAGGAAATTAAATGTGTGCAATGTGCTGCAGGAGAGAGGACCTTTGTATGCAGGGACACTGAACTGGGCTGGATGACAATGAAACATTTCTACTGCCTTTTGCTGTAACGACTCAGTCCCTTTAAAAATACCTGTTAACTCTCAACTTGAAATAAATACTGACCTGGGTTATTGTCATTTATTTTTAATATAATGCAGTGCAATTTCTTTTTCTCTAAATAACATGCTTGTTCTGATCTAATTAAGCCCCTATTACCTACCTACCTATTACTGTAATTATCTTCATTATTGCAGTGTCTCCTCACAGCATTCAATATGTTGGCCTCCCTGGGGGTTGCATTGTAAAACAGGTGCATTATATACCTTTCTAACTGACCTTTGAAATGGTATGCATCAAATTTAATTTGTTTTTAAATCCTGGCCTTGCAGCAACTGACCTTAAAAGTCATGTCAATATTTGTTTGATGCAAGATAATTTTGTCTGTGGACGTTTATCCTTGCTGATTTTACTACATGAAGAAAAGGGAAACAAAGAAAAGAACTCGAGGCAAAAAATCTTTACTGGTGTCTGCTGAATTGGCATGTTCACTGATAGTATTTTAAAATAGGTCTTCTTGAATTTGGTGTTGGGTAGATTTTGTGTGTGTGTGTGTGTTTTCTTTCCCCCGCTATTATAACTGATGCTTACCATCATTAATCTTAGCCCTGGAAAATTATTGCCCAAGAAATTTCTAAATGGTTATTTTGTCTAGTCAATCTTTGTGAAATGTAAGAAAAGAGAAAAGGAAAACAAGGAAAAAAAAAGATAAAAAAAGATAAAAAAAAAAAGATAAATTACTATTAAGTGAATAGATTCAGGGAGCCTGCTCAGTTGCCAAATTATTTATTAAAATCTACTAAGTTTGCCCATGATATTCAAGCTTTGTATTTTCACATTTCTTCCATGGCTTCAACAAAGAACTGAACAGCATTTTATTGTGGTAGTTTATTGGGGCTTCTTCATTTTGTTTAAGATGAAAGACAAGCAGTAAAGCTAATGCTGGGATTTCTGTAATGCATCTAATGTGGTATCATGTGTTAATTATAGTTAATTAAGTTTGAGGTGAGGGGATAGTGTAAACTCATTTTCTAACAAAAGGAGTAAACAATAACTATTTTTGTGGTGGAAAAAACTTGATGAGATTCTAGTGTCATAAATTATCTTGTTTCTCTTCCCTCTGACCCCATCAAAAGGCTGGCACACAGTGATAAATTTGCTGCATATGTGACAGTGGGAGGCTTTGTGTACGATGAAGAAGAGGGAGATAGATACCTGATAGAAATAAACAGGAGCATCTGTGTGACAGAAATGGAAAAAAAAAAAAAATTCAAAATATCAAGGTCAGGCAGTGGATGACTGATGACAAGAATTTCTCTTGCTGTGCCAGAGGCTTGTCAGGTGTAAGTGACAGAGGAGAATGAAAAATGTGAATGTTTTAATTGATTACTGGATGGAAGATTAATTCGCCCAACTTCAGCTGTGTAATGATGAGCTTGTAGGTCTCAGCTTGTTGTCCGGCCTCTCCCTCTAATCGACAGAGAGAGATGGGCATCTGAATGAGGTCAATCGTCTCTCTCAGGACAGGATGATCACTTTCTTTTGGACAGCTAAAGCTAGATGCCATAAAACCTGCCCAGGGTGCCTTCCCACTCTCTGTGCCAAAGAACGTCAGATTCCAGGGTATACTGAAGGTGATGTTTCCAACAGCGCTAGCAAAGACATAGGGGTACCAAAAAGGTCTTGCAAGACATTACCTAGAATAATTGGAATAGTTGCCTGAGTTTAGCCCTGATCTGACACAGGGCCCGCACAGCTGCAGCCATACCAGATGAGTTGAGATCAGTTACACTGGAGGATGCTAAAGCAGAGTAGAAGGAGAAAGAGGGGCTGAAGTTCCTGTAGACTTCCCCCAGTCCCCCTATACGCATGAACCAGTCATTCCCATATACCCTTGAAGAATTCATACAGCCAAGTAAAAGGAAATTTTGCCAAGGTGATCAGGAAGCTAAGAAGCCTGTCACATAGAAGGAGCTTAAAAGGTGTGCTGTAGCTTGCAAAACAAATGGTCAAAATGGGGTGGGGGCGATTTCTGTCAGTGTGCCGAGTAAGAGGGGTGAGCAAAAAGCCCTTTCTGGCATAAGAGCACATGGGCTTGAAACTTTACGTCCGGGGCCCATGTGGTGTGAGAGAGGTAACAGTGGGAGAGGGTCAAGGTTCAGGGGCTGTAGTTGTGTCGTGTGTGAAGAGAGATGAGGTTGTTTAATCTGGAGAAAGGGAAGGCTGAAAAGATATAGTTGATGCCTTCAAGGACCTAAACAGAATTTATAGAGAAGATAGAGCCAGACTCTTCTCAAGGGTACACGGTGAGAGTATGAGAGGTGACAGTCACAAGCTGTGGCAAGGGGAATTACGACTGGTATACGGAAAAAGAATTGTTTAGAGTGAGAGTGGTTAAACAATGGAAAAGCTGTGCGGGAGCCTCATCTATTGATGGCGATAAACTCTCTTGTAATTTGGATATTATTAAAATAACACAATGAAATAGATTAGGAGGGACCTCTGGAGGCCACCTAGCCAAGCCTCCTGCTGAAAATTTCCGCACTGAATAAAGTTGGCCAGGGCCTTGTGTAGCTGAATATTCAACGTTGCCAAGGATGGAGGCTGCACAACTGCTTCGGGCAACCTCTTCCCAGGTTTAACAACCCTTCCAGCAAAGATCCTGAATAGGAGGATCCTGTTGACTTCAAAGGCAGTTGGATTATGGCCTAGAAGGGGCAGAGTGTTTGTTTTCCATCTTCTTCTCAAATACCCATGCTAACAAATTCAGCATTTCAGCTGTTTCATGTTTTTCCGCAGTTACCGAGCTGTGCGACATGTTCCTCTTTTGTGTCACTTCTTATCTAGATGGCAATTTTTCTCCTTTAATTATGGCTTTTCCTTGTTCAGTAGAATTTGATTGTAGAAATCTTATGCAAATGTGAACTGAATGGTTTTCCCATCTAATTATAGCTCCATTTAGATGAGACTAATATCAGTGGTATTGAGCGCTGGCTGAATTAAATTCTGACTTTATTCAGCTAATGAAAGCTGAAGGACAGATTGTTTGCTTTATGGAATACAACATGGGTGGTTTAGCTGTTGGTTCAGAGGACTGAAAGAGAATTTTTGCACCAGTGGTTCACTTCCTGATATTGCAGGGAGCGCTCTCTTATCATCTCTTTGACAAACGTAACAAGCTCCCATCTTATTTGCCCTTACCATTGAAAAGCATTGTGGGTAAAGAGCAGAATTACACCTGGTGCTTATAATAGCATTATACAGCAACGCATCACATACTGAATTCATATTGTAGATAATGTAATACTTCTGTTATAAGTAAGAAGTTTAAATGCAGGTAACCAAGTGTCAAATCATATGCTTATGGCACTATGAATAACAAGACTTAGAACCATTTCTAGGCATGGACATCAGTCCTCAGTATTCTGGCTGATTTAGAAAACTCATTTGTTTGTGTTCCACTTCTGTTAGTTGATATTCTGAAAACAGTTTCTATTCATTCTCATTTGTATTTCATTTGTAGGATTTCATTTATAGTATGAAATTATAATAACAGTTCTATTGCTTCTCCAGTACCTGTACATTTAGAGTCATTGAAGTGTCACTATAAACAGTCATGTGCTCACAATGTTCACTAAACTCCTTATTTATATTTATTGTGGAGTAATGAAACTCTAGTCCTACTCTGAGTTAGACTTATCAACGGGTGATGCATTGCGAAATACATTTTCATTTTATTGCAAGTGTTCCAAGTGTGGTAGTGTTAAAAATCAGAGCAAAACCTTTTTGATGGAGTACCAGGGGGAATTCAAGAGTTTGTTTCAATTATTTTATTGTATTTATGCATTATTTAAAACACTGGCAGAAAACTGCAACACTGAAGTACCTAAGATAAAACTCCAAAAGAAGGACAAGGAAAATCTAGCAGCTTCTGAAAGTGGCATCCTGGACTGGCATCCTGTTTTCTTTGCTAATTTTTACTGGGTTATAGTTCTTTTGGACAAGATGGAGTTCTCTCTAATTTGTTGTAGATGTACAGTCTCCAGTGTGTGCATATCTGATGGGTCATTGGAAGTATCATCGAGGTGTTTGAGGAGTTGCCTGTTTGTTTTATTACATTTCTTGGTGCTGTCATGTCACGGGACAGTCTGCTGCCATCCGCAGCTAAGATACGGTTATGCATTTTATATAAAGTTAGATATTTGTTTACAAGGAATAGAGGTTTGAAGCTATGAATTTGCTATTTGCATGGCAATGAGTGAAGTTAGCTGGTCACTGCCAGCTTCTCTTGGTCTGACCCACTCTGAGCTTGAAGACCTTCCAGGCATCCTACAAAAGCTGGTTGCATAACCCCTTTGGGCTGGAAGATGGGTGGGATGCCCCTGGCAGCCAGTATGTTTCCAGAGCGTCTCCATTTGTATCATTACCCAGCTCCAGTAAAATGTGACTTCCATTTGTTTTTTTCAAGGGGCTGCTTGGCAGAGTTTATTTGCATAACAGTATTTTTGTCACTGGTCAGTTCATTTTAAATCTAATTTGTTTCAGAGAGCTCAGATGTTTTAAATGAGCACACTTTCTTTCCGATGTTAAATCCAGCTAAAGCAGCCTGGAATGAATTGGAGCACTGCCCTAGAAAGGAGAGGCTTCACAGCCCATTACCAGTCCCCTGAGCCAACTCATCCCCTTGACTGTCATCTAATGTTTGTTTAATGTAAAATTTCCATATAAAACTAAACAAAGTAAAACTCCAAAAGCAGAACAGCATCTCTTTGGCATTAAGATATCAAAATGTGAAGGTAGTGAAAATGAGATTTTCTCTCATAAGCACATTGGCAACCTTAGGGGAACCCTCAGCAGGGAAATGCCACAGTGGTGAGAAAAGGCTCAGCTCGGAGGAGGTGGCTGAGCGCGTTTGGCAGCGTGGGTTGGAGTCACTGGTGAGTTTTGTTTTCAGCTTCAAGGGAGAGGAGGCCCTTGTGGGAGGGAGCCTGCAAGGATTTCTAAACCAAGTGCTCTGGGCCAGTCTGTCACTGTGCATGTTACCAAGAATGTCTGGGCAGGAGTGTGTCTCTGTGTGAGTTAGTGAGGATTGCTATGCATAAGTAAGCATGTCATTTCGTGACTCACTGAGGATTTCTATGCATGAGTGACTGTTTCTGTGCTTGAATATGAATAAATAACATCCAGAGCCTCTAGTCATTCTAAAAAGGTTTAATCAAGGCTATCAAATAACTGGATTGTTAAAAACATAGCTTGCTGAATTTATTCATGAGGTTTCGGGGACTAAAGTAAATTCAGCATCACAGCAGTTTCTCCCGGGTCTGTTCAAGTTCCTGGGAAGATCAAAGAAAGACCCCTAATTAAGATCTTTAAAAATGTAGAACCAAAACAGGATCACTTGTGTGAAAGAAGTGATGTGGTCAGGTCCCATGCACATATCCCCTATTCTGGGATGCTCTCAAGCTCAACAAGTGTCTCTGAGGTCACTGATGGATCTCTCTGGCTTTGCACAGCATCGGGCATTGACTGTAACATTCATCTGTCAATGGGTTGTGGGATTGGAGGTGCTTGGCAATGAGGAGAGCATGTGTAAAATGTCAGTGACAGCTTGCAAATATTTGCTGAAGGTACTGGGAGAATGCAAGGGAGAGAATTCCAGAGCTCTCTCACTGAGCATATGTCAACACCACGCTTTACCTCGTTGCATTTTCACAGAGGCCTCCTGAGACTGGTACTTTCAGCTAGACACCCGCCCCGCCTGCCCCTGCATCCCAGTGCCCCCACTGTCATCCTGGCCTTGCCTTACTTCTGCCTTGCAATGGCACCCGGGGAAGGGTTTGTGTCGCAGCCTCCCCCGTTTGCAGGTCTGTCATTCATTTTAATCTCTCAAATGTCATCGCTCCCACCCCCTGTGGCGTGGCACAAATGAAGTTAAATGAGGCGAGTGGGCTGATCTGTAGATGAATATAAAGACATTCCAGGAATGAATCCAGTGCAAAGAATTAAGACACCTGAAGGCTACCAACAGAGGTTAAGTTTGGAAGATCTGAATGTCTACAAAGTTTATACAGTGGTTTCAAACACAAGCTGTCATGGTACCTGGAGGTAGGCAGAGCCCATTAGGTCCTGTGGCAGGGTGAGAGCCAGAGCACCAGCACAGCTCCAGCACTCACCAGCTGTACACAGGCCAGAGCACTGCTGCCAGCCAGGCTGTCCCCAAGCCAGGCGTGCTGGCTCCTCTCTGTCACAGCCCTTTCCCACATTGGGCCAAGTCACCCTTTGCTCCCAGTGGAACCAGGTACTTCTGCAGTACCCTTGCAGAAAGGTCTCTGCTATGAACTCCTCAGAGCTTTTCTAGAAGGCTGGGTTTTTTCACCACAGATGCCACAAAGTTGGTGAGTCTGAGTTTGACTGTGAGAAGGCAAGATGCAGGTTTTGAAGCAGTGCTCATTAGAGAATGCTGCCATTTTATTTTATTTTTTTTCCATTTCATAATTGGGTAGGCACAAGTATAAGGCATCTTAGTGACTATCTGAGCTACACGTTTCCTAAAGAGCACCGGGAGGGTGTCCTGAAAGAAAGCTAAAGAAATGAGCCATTCTTTCTTTTCAGTAACCTGATCGGCCATTACATCAGACTTCCTTGGATTCAACTTGAACGGTTGCTCTCTCTCATCCAGATGTTTGGGTAGCTGACAGATGGCATTGTTTGCATCTGAAGTGATGCTGATGTAAAGTTTGGAGTGATTTTCTTATTTATCTTTGCTATGTAGCAACGTACAGTAGAGGCTTACAGAGAACTGTGTGACAGCCCATCTAAGAGCAAAGCTTGAACCGAGATGCTAAAATAAAAGCAGTCACTGAAAGCTAGTCAAATAGCAGAGAGTTTGCTACCCTATCTCTGTTGTGCAGCTAATAAATAGGGTGTGGAATACTGCAGACATCCTTGGGAAAGGAGGACTCAGAGATAAATGCAGATGAACATGGAATGCAATTATCCAGCTTGGAAATTGGTTGCCACTCAATTCTTATTGCCTTTCCTTTGGGGAATTTTACAGAAGCAGACCTTCCACTTTCATCCTCTGATAGAAGATGGCACCTCCCATAGCCTAATACACACTAGCAGCCGTCAAGAGCTTTTGTTCATTTTTGACTGAAAGATGACATCTTTGCTGCCTACTGAATCACTGACTGAAAGGGCTGCAAGGTTTTTCCTAGCTGAGGCTTGTTGGCGATTGACTGATGAGCAAAACCTCTCGGCCAGCCCCAGGTAATCCCAGGGGTGTCCCCACTGGGACTGGCCAGAACTGGACACAGTATTTGAGGTGCTATGTAAGGCAGAGAGAAGATGATGTATGGATGTCCTTCTCCAATGTAAGGAGAAGAAGAAACACAATTTCTTAAAACAGCACTAGAGAAACCAGGGTATACTGTACTCTCTATAGTACCACTTTCCCTTGTCACTTGGGATTCTTTGCCACCTTCCCTGGTGTAGTTATGCCTGTAATACTTGATAACGCAGGGAAAACATGTGTGGCTTTAAGAGATAAACCCAGCTACATATTTCAGCTCCTTATCTAGTCATCTATCATCCGCAGGGAATCAGCAGATAGAATAGATAAGCTGAAAGAAGATGTGACAAAGGATTACTGGATGCAGCTATAAGAAAAGCAGTTACTTTGAGTATGAAATGTTTGGGGTCACATGCTGAATTGAAGCTATGAGCAGAGAAATTTGGGGGAGGGGGTTCCCATGAATACAGCAGGAGGAATCAAGGCTTTGTGAATAAAAAGGCGTGAAAACTGTCATCATTTTTTCCTCATTTCATGAAATGTCAAGGGGATAATGAACTTTGAGCTGCCTAAAAGGGTCTGGATTTGCTACTGATTGCAGAGCTGTGCTGGATTCATCTGTCTGGCTATGAAAGATCTGATTTAGCAGAGCAATGCAAGCTAACAGACTCCTGCAACACTTGAGCATTGATTAACTGGATATCTGTGCATATGCACAATATGATTTAGCAGACAATGTTCATTTGATGGAAGGTGGAAGATATGAAATCTGACATTAAAGCTAATATTTTGTATAAAAGCTAAGAGAACTTTGCTTGCATAAAGCAGCTTTTGTTGCAGTTTTTGTGGGAAATACAATAGGATGTAAAAGAATTGGAGTTGGATTTTGTTACTCTACAGGAAATAGCCATAATAACTTAGAAAATTTTAGACAGCATAATTTCATCACATTCCTCTTGATATAACACAGAAATGTGTTTTGTCAGGTCTAGTAATCTAGTTAGAATATTCAGAGTAGCTGAATGTTAGACTACGATTTATATAGTGTAAAAAATAACCAGGTCTCTCCATGAGGCAAAAGTCATCTATTTGCTAGAGCTTAGTCAGTGTAGTGCAGCTTACATTTGAAAGCTGCAGTACTGTGCTTTTCTTATACATTAGTTGTATACAATTGTTCAGAATAATGTGTATCTATCTAACACATTTTGTCTCTACTGCAGGTTGAACGTACATCACTAGTACATTTATTTCCCCAACATAATTCTTTTTCAGTTTGAATCTCTGTTTCTCTAATGTTAGTTAACCGCCATGCTGGTTAGAAAAAGATGAGGACAGTCATGGGTAAAATATGAAATAAATATTAATTGTGGTATTCTTTATTTAAAAATAATTTTAATGTACAATGACTGACTGCAATAGCTAGCAATTTTGCATGTTGTAATATACTCATGAAATTAATGAATTGGTTTTCTTTCCTTTTGCAGTCCTGCAAGCTTTTAGAATTTCCATAAATCATAGCAGCTTGTGAGAGTAGCCTGACACCAGTGCTAATTGGATGCTACTGGATTTTTAGCTTTGATCTGTGATGAGGTTTCCATGGTGATATCACCAGATGAAACTATGGCCACTACAACAATTTCTTTGTGCTGATGTGATTCTGAACTCTCTACCTAAGTGAGCATGAAATTCTAGCTCTGATGAAAATCAGTGGGAGTTTACTGTTGTTTTCAGTGAGTTCAGTGCTGTCTGTATCATGACTGGATTTGGAAACATGCTATAGGTCCCACAAGAAGGCAGTCTGTAGTCAAGATAATACTTTTGCTTCAAACTGTTCACTGTGTTGCTCAAATCCAAATGGAATTTGCTGACATTCAAACCCATTCCCAGGCTGACCATCTCTCCACATTAAGTAAGTTACGCAAACCATTCCCCTCATAACTTAAACCCTTAATCTGTGCTTATTTGATTTCATTGCAGAGAAGCCCTTAGAATGGAGAGGGATGATACTGCATAAGGGATCATAAAAACAGAGAAGATCCTTCCCCTTCAAAGATCCTACAGCTGGATACAGATGAGCTTGTGAGAAAGACTGGGAAAGAACGAGGTAAGGAGAATTGGCAGTGATCAAACCAAATTGCTTGCCCGACTACATTGAGTTTTATATTTTGGCATTTGGATAATGGACATTCGTTTTAAGGAGGCTTTTGAAGGAAGACACTGATTTGTTCTTCTGTGTGAAGCAGGTGGAAGAAAGCATGGCAGTGCTTTTCGGAAATTGAGTGGGCAGCAGAGGTTGGCAGCATGGGCAGAGGGATGGCAAAGTGGGTGAGGATGCAGCAGGGAAAAAACAAGGGAGACTCTGGTGCTCCTCAAGGTAAAGTTGTTACTAAAAATTTGGCGTGACGAGGAAGGATGAGCTAGTGGAAGAATATAAAGAAAGAGGCGAAAAGGGCCAAGATGAAATGATGATCTTGTTTTAAGAGTACTCTGACTTGGCCTAAATGGGGCAAGCTTGCATTTGCCAGGACAAGATGAAAGGAAGCTCCTGTAAATACATGAGATGGGTGAAGCTTCTCTTAGGATATAAGATGGGTTCCTAGATAAGAATTTGTAGGTACAAGTGTGGTTAGAAAGTCTGTAATTTTCAAGAGGTTCTGTGAAATAAAATGGCAAGCTTTAGATGTGACCAGAGTAAGAGAGTATCCGGAGGCCTCAGAGTATAAAGTTTTCAAACTTTTATACTCAGTAGCATTTGAAACTCAGTAGCTTTCAAACTTTTATACCTCCTTATTCTACTGACACAGCTTTGTATCATATAACAAAGTAAAGAAGCAGTGTTTCTGTAGTATTTCAACTGTTTTTTAAAGTCGAGAATGGGACAAGGGACAGGGTTGATTGTAGAAGGTTGAAAGATCAAAGAGGTGTGATTTTTACCATCCATTCTTTTGGACCTATAAGCAGCTGTTTCTCCTAGCAAGGAAATTGCCCAAAATATTACCCCCTTTCTTGATCCTTGTGTTAAAGTTGAACTATGAGTGTGTGGAAAGGTTCAAGAAAGAAATTTAAGGGAAGTGAGAAAAGATTAGTATTAAAGACAATGGTACATATCTTAAAAAATTGCTTAGATTTTATTGCAGAAGCTTTTCTTTCCTTTTTTTTTTTGTTTTGTTTTGTTTTAATGGAGCGAAAAAATAATCTAAAGTGTTCCAGTTTGATGTTTAATTCTTTCACTCGTGTAAATATTGGGTAAATCCAATACACTTGAGAAGACACCAATGTTTTTCTTACTAGAAATGCATAGAACTGTTCTCATGGAGCAATGATGACCTCTTGTGGTCATCTGGTACAGCTTTGTGTTTGTCCCGTGTATAACGGGCGGTCGAATTTTTATTAAATTAGGGAGAGTTGCAACATCGGCTACAACACTGACTATTCTTATACAAGTCTTTTATTTAAGTGAAGAGTATGGGTCGGCCTCTTTACTGGAATTTCACTTGTGTTGAAGTTGATGTTCTAGGCCAAAATTGGATTGTTTTTTTAAATCCATCAAAGTTACACAGAAAAAAAAAATAAATAAAAGCAGATAAAATTTGTGCAAGTAAAGCCTCCTAGGTAAAGGTTCCTATCAGTCTCAATGAGTGCAACCCAAAAGTTGTGGCACTGTGCTAGTATACAGGAAAAAAAGTACCATATTTTCACTGTTTATGCTGACTGAAGTAAAGAGATTCTAAAACATTCTGCATCAGCTGGTGAAAAATAATAAAGTGACTTTAGAAACACATAAATATTCTAACTTTGATGCATATTGGCTAGTGTCTTCAATGCTTCATGTTCCCAGTCTTCCTGCAGAGTTATAAAATTACCTTAAAAAGCTTGTAAAATTGATACTGTTTATATTCAACCATGGCTTGCCTGAAAGTTAAAAGTCTTTTGACTGGCTTGACATGTGGTTTAAACCACCAGTGGGTTTGTGGAAGGAAGCTATCTCCCTTTCATATAGCATCAAAATAAATCCTAGACTTGTTCTGCCTTTGCTAGGTAGCGCAGTGTGCTGTGAAGTATGCGAAGTCCAAGTGACCCTTGGTGGCTGTGTACAGACCTAAGGTCTGTCATTCTTTTGTTATGCGTTGCCTGCGTTAATGTAAAATCTGTAGCTTGAAGATTGGGAAGTCAATATGAAAAAAATCTAATCTCAATCTATCGGTGAAGGAGTGCATCAAATCTTCTCAATAACCTTGGGAAGAAAGGCTTGATTAGAAACGTGCAGGCAGACTTCATTCCCATGAGATGTCATTGTGACTGAGAATATTGGAAAACTCGGAGATCGGCCTGCGAGTTGTTTCAGGGGGCATCTTTCTGGTGGTTGATGCTTCCACAAAGCAAAGATCTTGTGCTTCAAGATTTAAGACAGTAATTTCTGGAAGGCAGTATAGTATGAGCTGGAGGAAATGATGAGAAGACAAATCACCTCATATCAGCTTATCATAGGGCTTTTTGTACTTTCCAGTGTGTTTCCTTGTTTTGACCAGTCAGAGGTGGGATGCTGATTTACATAGATTGTGTATCTGCTAAAATACATCCATTTCTAAGGTCCTATGAATAAATCACGAGGTTGAGCATCAGAAAAAATACACCACCAGAAGAAAGCAATTTTCTTTTTGCACAACTCACTCCAGTATGCATGAAGGCAACACAAATATTTCCTAAATGTTGTGGAGATGTTGACACTACCTGTGGACTGCAGCACACCAAGTACGTGATATGTTTTTTCCACCTACCCTGGTTGCTGTATCTCTGTCATTAGCAAGCACCATATTCTAGCAGTGCTACCTGGTCTGTTGTCCCCGACTAATCAGTGTCCACAGGACATCAGAAAGCCCACAAGAAAACTAGATTTAGAGACCACCACACATGCACATTACTGCACAGTCAGTCATGAAGCAGTGCCTACACGCAAGCGTTGTCATGGTCTGCTACTAACTCACGTCAGTGACAGACACCTGCCCATTGTCTCTACTCTCAGGTGGCCAACAGACATGGGACACAATACATTGTCTTTTTTTTCGTTTGGTTTTCTTTTTTCCAGGAGTCAGTAACCCTCCAGTTCTGAAAGGCAGAGAAATGTTGCCCCATGGCTACTGCTTGTAAGCTCCCCTCTTGATTTAAAATTCTCTAGGGGAATGTCGGTCAAATCTCTGGGGTCAGCACTGAAAACACACGAGCAGCCTGAAGTAATTTACATGAGCAGTCAGTCCCTCAGAGGGCCAACCCACAGCCACAGGTTATTTCTGAGGATGTCTATCGAGTGCTTCCTTGTAGTGAGGGATTGGGTAGCTACCGGGCACCACATAATTAATTGCCCTAGAAATTTTAAATATACTTACAGAGGCATTGAAGTGTTTTCGTTTTGGTGCACTTTTCCTTCTGTTTTAAAATAGAAAAGGAAGATACAGGCAATTCAAAGAGAGGACACTCATCCAGAAGAACTTTCAGCAACATGAAAGGTGCCAAATAAATTCCCTGATCCCCAAAGATGATGGTGCTGCTGCTGCTGATGATATTTTTTTTAAAAAAAGCAGAGCATTGGCAGAAAACTCACAAGTATAGGTATCTCTGTAACAACTGTACACGCATATCACCAATCATATGATCTTCCACCAGTCTTAAGGGAGTAAGGTAATATTTCTTAGTTCCAGCCTTCCTTCCTTTCCCTTTGCTCCTGCAGCACAGAGTCCTGACTTGCCCCTGAGAAGGCCTTGAGGCTTCTCCTGCCTCAAGGTGCAAAGCAAGTCCCTGTTTGCTTTCTCTGATGGCTTTGGAGGTCCTAACAGACTAAGGGGTTGAGGGCTTCCTGACAAATCATTTCAGCCTCTTATCTTTCAAAAACTTGCATAAAGGCTGAATTTCTAAAAATGGGACTATGGAAGGCTTAATATTTGGTAAATATAATAAAATATGCATGCAGGCATTTGGGGAGAAAGCTTCTTGTTAGCTCATATGTGTCAGAACAGGTAGTTGCATTCAATTACTAAAGAAGCACTCCATTTAGGACCAAAGTATTCAAGATAAAGACACCAGAACAAGGTTATGCTATGCCTAGACAAAAGAACCTTAATTTATTTGTTTTTCTAAATGCATGTTTCTCATTTATATATACTTTTTGTCACCTGTAACATGAGTGGAGCAGCCTTACCACCTTTTGAAATGTTTTGCTCATTTTTATTGTTATTTTGGATAGCAAGAGGAAAATGATTTGTAGTGGAAGTAACTTTTGCCTACGCTCACAGGTAACTTGGGAGTCAACTAATGAATTTCTACAAACTTGCTTGGAAGATCAAAAATTAATGTGTAAAGTTTGAGAAGTATAATGGAATATAAAACCCTATATAAATTCTTGAATTGCTAACAAGTTGAAAACTTACCTTTTTTCTTTTTTTTAATGTCTCAAAGCATGGACCTAGAATGATATCTGATATTAAAAACAATATTAACAATTTAAATGTTAATAATGTCATTAGCACTGTAGGAAATCAGAATAGGTGATCATAATGGACCATCTTACAGGAATCCTATTTAGTCTTTGCAATCTGTAACAAAAACAAACAAACTCTTACTGACTCCAGAAAAGCCTTTTCTTCTCCCAAGACGATGTTATAATGAACCATTACATCGACTTGTATGACAACAAAACTTTTAGTCTCTTCACAAAAGAAGCTTTTAGACTAGATATTGACTAAGGCATATGCCAAATAAAGGTGCAATGTAATAAAGGGATTTGAGCAATTTAACTCTGTCAGACAAACAGCAGCGTGACTGCAAATGGCTCTGCTCAACTCCATATGAAAAAAACCCCAACCAACAACAAACAAACAAACAAAAAAAAAAACAACCCACAAAAAACCAACAATCCAAACAAACACAAAAAGAAGCTCACATCAGAGATTAGAACTAGAACTTGATGAGCAAACTTCCCTGAACAACTTTTTTGCCAAAAGTACTTATAAATCATTCATCAGTTCTTACCCTGCATGGACCATTTCCCTGTCATTCTAATTGTAGTGGTAAACAGTTTATAAATGTATGAGGTAAGAGGGCACAACACAAAGGATAGGGCTATTATCTGAACTCTAAATGCAGTGTCTGAAGTATTTGACTGATGAATTCAGAACAGTCACTTTTAAAGACTAGCTTTATAGGAGGACAGAGATCTAAAGCACAGAAAGGATAAGAAGTGGTAATAGCCCAAAATTAATAAAACCCATCTGAGCTCTATCGAAATTTTGAACAACAGCTATGTGTACTTTTTCCTTTAACTCTGTGTTCAAAGTCTTCATAGGCTGTAGTCTGAGTCGCAGTCCAGGTAACAAATATCCTTCCACTTAATTTAAAGAAAGATCCGGTGAAGGAAATGAGAAAGTGAGACAGCAAAAATCCCGGGCGCTCATCTTTTTCATGTTCTTGACATCCCTAACATTCAGGGCAATTTTCATTCAGCCCAGTGGTAAAAATACCATTTGAAGAGGAACTTTAATATCTACATATTAAAGTGCTTTCTTTGAGCAGCAGCACTGCTTCTAACAACCTGATCAGTCACAGATTTGCACACCAAATTTTAATAGCATATATAAGAACATGCTTAACGTGATGCAGCTGCACAGCATTTTAGCCTTAACCTGTAAAAATGGATGTCTGGATGTACCGAGCTTATAAAACTGTCTATGACAGCACCATCTGGTGTCTTCCAATAATAGTATTTGTGCTATTTTTAGGGGAGGGAAAGCAAAGCAAAGAAATATCCTGCTAACTTTTAAAGCTAAGTTTGGACACAGACAAAGGGGATTTCCTGGATCATCTAGTCCATACCTTGCTATTACATGCAATCATTTCACATCGGTTTCTCATGTCCTCCTTAATTCCACTTAGGTGATTAGAATTTTTCACAGTTCTGTTAATTAAAAACTTGCCTCTATTTTTTGTGTATTCATTTGTGTATGATCAACTTGCAGTATTTTTCTTAAGTGCCAAATCCCGAATTGCTATTTTCTTTTTACTGCATTTAGCCTTCCTGATATACCAACAGATAGCAATCCCATCCCCTTCAGCCTTCCTCTTGTTGCCAAGCTTTTAACTTTTTCATAAATAATTCTTCATTCCCTCCCTCTCCTCGCTGTACTTTTCTGTATCTGCTACAAGTGCAGCTCCTCTTATGCACAGCTCCAGGTGGGCTTTCTCGAGGCTTCTTGTGAGGAGATTGGTATGCCCCCTGCCACTGCCGAGCCTGTCTGCTAATGCATCTCAAGACCACACTCGAGTGGGTGTGAGAGGGTGGGGGTAATGAGATCTCTGTGACATTGACACCCTCCTGAACCAGTATCCCAACCAATGAGCTTCCAGTTAAGAGCAGTAATATGTGTATTCAGTCTGTAAATTCATGACCTGGCATTATGTACTATTGAATTTCATCTCTTCCAGTCAAATCAATAAGGTTCTTCTGCATTCTGTACATGCCTGTCTCTCTTTTACCAATGGCACCTTATTTTATGTCGTCAGTGAACTTCCCATTTTGCTTATATGCACTGTCATCGTTAATGACCACGTTAAATATGATCAATCCCAGGAATCTATCTTGGAAAACCTCCATTAATAACCTTGCACATCTGTTTTCAGCAGAATGTATTACTGCCTTCCATTCGGCCAAGTGTCCCTGTCTGCTGCCTGTGTGGCACTGTATAGATGCTCTATTGCAGTTCACCAGCAAGGTGTATTACTATAGGAAAATACCCAATTAACTCAGGTAAATGCTTCCCTTCACTCAAGTGAAACCAGGATTCTCTGCATACGTCTGAACTGAGCCATATAAACATTCCCACCATTATTCTGGGTGTATCTATTTTTCAGTATTGCATTCAGAGGCTTGTTGGAGGAAGTCTTGACAAACTTTAGCATCTCAGGGTCACTGAGTACACCCAAGTTTTGATCTGTGTGTAGTAGCTTTGTGGAAGTGTAACACCATAAAGGAAATGTCACTTGTAAGTAATCTCTGAATCACAGTTAGGATGTGCACGTGTACCCTGTCCCCTCTTACACATCTCCCGTGCTGGCAGTCAATAGCTTCATTTCGGCAATGGTGGAAGAACTTCAGGGGTGTCCCCTCAAAAGCTGAACCACCCACTAGAAAGTCTTTCAGTGTGACTACGCCACTCAGAACTTGCAGTGTAACCTTGGTGAGGTGAACATTGTATTTTCTAGCTCTGAACCCTTCTGCTGGTGATTGCTTAAGGAGCAAGACACAGAATGTCTGTTGCGTGAGTAACTTTGTCCATGTGAATTGTTCCTCTTCTGCAGCATATTCACTGATACGTTTCAACCAAATTGTGTGAAGTGGAATTCTGCCACTAATGTGAAAACTGGAGTAATATTTAATATATGCTGTCCACAATAGAGAGTGTGTTCTTCTGTACAGAGACAGAACTCTGTATTACTCCCAGGCCTTAGAGAATGGCACGTAGCTGGCAAACTCTGCTTCCAAGATTTTTCATTATACCACAGAAGTTATGAGCCACTTAAATAGTGCTTAGCACGACTCTTCATTCCAGATCACATGAACTTCCAGCATGAGGCACAGATGATCTCTAATCACACATTTCTATGCCGCTTCTACAGCAGGTTCCACTCTTTACACAGAGTTGTCTAATACATTTCCAATTTGTTTTTTTTTTTTTTTGGAAAGAATCTCTGTTATAAGTTGCAGCTTCTTTTAGGCTCTTCTCAATATATCCCCTGGAAGTTGACTAAAACACTAGGAATTGGCACTGTTTTGGAGCTCCATTTCTTGTGTGTTCAGAAATTTTGCCTCAGCAGGACTGCACTTCACTCTGTCAGCAGCAGAGCAGCTCACACATATGCAGAGATACAAATTTGAGCCTCATCCCACATTTAAGCTAAAGGCTGTTTCCAGTGAGTCTGGTTGACCATTTCAGAAGATGAAGGTACCTGGATCTGATGCTAGTCACAATAGCTTCCCCAAGCTGCAGGCTATGGAAGATGGTATGCTTAGTAACGGTAGCTTGTTAGGTCCTGGTAACCTTTGAGTAGCTCCCTTTATAGGACACCAAAGAAAATAACCTAATGACAGGAGATAAATCATTTTTTTACATTTTTACCTTGCAAAGGAAAAGCCAGTATTTTGACTGAGGGCTTAGTAAGCCTTTGCATGAAAGTAACGAGAAACACTGAAGGTTTAAGGGAGCTGAGTGAGCTATTATGGAAGAGAAAGAATTTGCAGGAAGGAGACACATTTCTTTGAAATGTTCTTTATTTTTAAGAAGCTATAATAGAAGAAGGAACAGGCAGAAAGGTGTTCATAAGCACCAGTCTCTTGGGTTCTTGTAGTTTACAAAAATCTCTATAACAAAAGCAGATGCTAAACAAACATAAAACATGGCAGTTTTTGCCTCTGGGACACAGGGAGCACCATCTCACTATGAAAACTTAATAAGGATCAAACAAGATAGAGTTCCTTTCAACTCTTTTCATAATTTTTAAATGAAAATGTCACTTTCCCTATAAATTCTATTGAACCTTTCCTATAGCTCCCATGAGGAGATTATCTTGGCTGGAACACAGGTTTTTTTCTGGAACTTTACCATTAAGATTTCTTTAGAGCACCAGAGCATTATCCAGAATATTAAATTGGTCTAAGTAAATGAAACCAGAGCTACAGTAGCAGCTATAGTAATTCAAATGATGTTACAGAAGAATGAAGCAGTATTCCAATTTAAGACAAGATTCTGTAATAAAGCAAGTGACAGGCAATATAGCTGTTAACATATAAACAGGAAGATGGATGGCATATTAACAATGTCAGTTAGGTCAAGAAAAGATGCATTGCTCAATTAACTCTCTAAATGAATACTTTTTTTTTTTTTTTTTTTTTTTTTTAATTTAAACTCAAAACCACAGTATTGGCAGCAAACGGGTGAGGTAAGAGTATTGCTTTATACTCTGTGTGGACTTCCAGTATTACCATCTCTTCTGTTCTTTTACAGATGTAAAAAAGAACCAGTTTCACCCCTTAGCTCCGGAAGGCAAAAGAATGCGTTTTCCTGAGCACCTGCAGAGAGATCATATTTCTGTCAACTTTTCCTGCTGTCCATCAGCATCAAGAAACCTCAGGCTGCACTGAAGTTAGCACTAACCCCAGGTCTCTTCTAGCCAGCACCTGCCAGGGTCCTGCCCCCATGGGGACTCATCGCACTCAATGCAGAGGGAACTGAGCTGCCGACTGAAACTCCCTGAGAGTAGAGAGAGAGGTGGGATTTCTTTCTTACTCTGTAGTGTATATTTTCCATAGGTTTGCTTTTGCCTGTGCCCATTTCAGCACAAAATCCCTGACCTTTGGATGTATCTACGTCCCGTACACAGTAAGGCATCAAGATTGCATGCTCTGAATTTCTTTCTGGAGGATCTTTCCATTAACGGTGAAGGGAGCCAACACACCTATGTCAGGCATTTTTAATACCCTGACATCTTTGGTATTCTGCTGGATTAAGATTCCTAACTTCCAGTTAAATCCCTACTTCAGCAGAATTTAGGCAGCCTAGTCCTTATCCACATACTGAATTTTTTCTGTCTTGTTTTCCTTGGGGTTGGTTAACATTAGTCTAACTGGCCCTTAACTACCCGGTCACCATAATTAATTTTTCTGGATTTTATCAGGAAACTGAGCACTCTTTCAAGATTTTCCTCTTATGCCAAGATTTACTTGAAGACAAGTCAGAGAGCTGCTTATTCTCTCTGCCCTCCCACCCACTCTTCTGGGATTCGTGTGTGCCATTTTTCTGGGTCTGCTGGTTTTGTATGTTCTTAGGAGATGCTTCTTCATCTCTGAATCAATAATCTGGCAAACACATGCTCCCTTTCTTCCCAGGTATAACCCAGAAATACTTAGTGATCATTTATACCTCTTTTTTTGCCTTCTCTTCTAACAATACTTCTTATTCTTTCAAATATAAAAATGTTTTATTGCCCATAGACCTTCCAGGCATGGATTTTCCCCTTACAGCTTTTGCTTCCCTTGCGAAATCTCAACACTTTCTAATTAACGTTGATTGTCATCTACTTTCATCTCTCAAGGTTAGTTCTAAATGGGATTTTTTTTGTGCCTGTGTGTGTTAAGTGTTGTTGAGGCTGTCATCTGTTTGCTTAGATCAATGCCAAGTATGAACATAAATGAAACAGGCAAATACCAATGCTAGCGAGGTACTGGGGCATCTCATCTAAGTGAATGGAAAGGTATTTCTAGCAGCAGATTTCATAACAAGGGGAGTAAAATAGTATCTGTTAATCTAGTGAGACATCCTTCTGTTACTGGAGGTATGTAATAGCCGTGTAGATGTGATGCTGAGGGATGTGGTTTAGTGGTGACCTGGCAGTGCTGGGTCAATGGTTGGACTCAATGATCCTAAAGATCTTTTCCAACCTAAACAATACTGTGATTCTATGACAGTTATGGAAAGCAGGATTTTTGCTACTCGCACTAGGATAGACAAACATCATGTCAGTCCTGGTTTGACCCTTTTGAAAGGCATCAGAGTTTTGGCCAAAATTCTTTTAGAGTGTTTTATACATTAAAAATCCCCAAATCTGGGCTTCCATGGAGCCAAAATAAAAGTATTCTTTTCTGCCCGTGTCTGTGGAGTTTGAATGTTCCCAGAGAGTGGCTCTGCCATTCTCTGAAATTTCACTTTCCACATTCTCCGTGTTCCTGTTGGTTGCACACCCAATGTTTTGGTAAACGTGTCTGTCAGCTGCATTCGAAAAGGTATAGTAAGAAATGTATTTGGTTTATATTTTAAAGCTTGGTTTGCAAGCGATTATCTCTTTAAGCTGTGTGCCATAATTACATCGTAACGTTCACATTTGCAGTTTTCTTAACTTATCCTACAGCAGTCAGGAAAAGAGAAAAAATAAAATCAAAGTCAGAACCGCGATTCGGGGGTGTGGCCGCACCCGGGGCTGCCCGGGGGCTCCGCTCGCTCCCCGGGACCAGCGGCCCTCGGCTCGGCGCCGGCGGCGTCCCCCGCGCTGCGCCCCTCTGCCGGCAGATGACGCTGCCGCGCTGCCCGCTCCTCCCGCACCCGGCGGCCGCCCCCCGGCTCCCCCCCCCCCCCCGCCCCGCACCCCCGGCGGCGCGGCTCCTCCGGCGGCGGCCGGGCCCGGAGCGGGAACGTCGGCACCGCGTGTAGAAATCCCCCCCCCCGCTGCCGCCTCCTCCGCGCTTTCCCCTCCCGCCCGCGCTGCCAGCAGCCGAGGGGGAGGCAGCTGTGCGGGCAGGGCGAGGGAGGGGAGAAGGGGGCAGGAGGAAGCAAAAGCGGTGGGGAGGGCGGAGACGGGCCCAGCCCGAGGAAATCAAACGGCCCCGACAGGAAGTAGGCAGCGGGCTGCAGAGTGGAGGGCTCCCCTCTCTCCTCGTTCTCTCCTCTTCCTCCTTCTCCTATTATTTTTTTC